>MJUU01060274.1:0-10729 GCA_002080025.1 Modiolus philippinarum
TTAATCAGTAAGAAGAGACCGTCAATTTGATCCCAAGGTCAAAGGTCAAGGTCATTGCCAATTTTTTCGTTTTTTTAACGTAAAACCTTTAAAACGATTAGAATGCCTACTCTAATATATTGGAGACAATACGCATCTCATCAAGATGATTTTAAACATGTGACATGACAAAACATAACACTAAACACAACATTGACTGGGAAAGACCTTGCAATTGTTCTCTGAACAATTGTCTTTTTAATTTTTTATTTATAATTTCATTTGTGGTAGGCTTATTTATTGCCACATAGTGGCCATTGTTGACATGGCTGGTTGCAGCCTTTATATAATTCTCTTTATTAACTATTACAGTTGTGTTGTTTTTATCAGCTTTTGATATGTAAATCTCAGTATCATTCATGAGTGTTTTAGGGCGATATGTTCTAACTTTGAGATATTGTCTCTAAATGGTTAAGCTCTAATGTTGACACATCTATTTTTGTATCTGTAATATAATTTTCAAGGGCACTGTTACCATTTGGTGGTATATGTCCCGTTTGCAAATATAATGGATGTAAGGACTTATTCTCGTTATTTTTGAGTAGTGGAATTACACCTCATTTTTCTAGCTAGCTCATCAAAATCCATTAATATTGCTTTGCGTATATTCTTTATTTTTGGAGCTGGAATGAATTTCATTCCTTTCCCCAATAAGAGAAATTCATTTTCTGTCAGTACTCTTTTTGACAGATTGAGAACAAATTTCTTGCTCTCTTACTTTTTATTTGGGGTTTAAATCTGTCCCGTTTTCTCTTTTTAATTTTATTGTGCGATCTTTTAAAAGGTCTTCTTGCCATTATATCCGTAGGTAAAATGCACACGTTACAACCAATAAAACCTAGCAATGGGAGGAGCACCTCAACCACGCATGCGCCATACCAATAATACTAATAATATCCTGATGAAGATGAAGAATGAAGATGAAGAATACACAACACTCTAAAAATGAAATGATTTAATACATCCAATTAATATAGAATAATGAAACTATCAAACTGAAAATCCTGATCTCGGTGTCTCTTGCTTCACTTGATGCAATAATAAAATAAACTCTTAATATGAAAATCCTGACTCGGTGTCTCTTGTTTCACCTAATGCAATAATAAAATAAGCTCTTCATTTTTAAATCATTGTGGTTGAATTGTTTTACTGTTAATCTTAAAATTAAAACTTCCTTTTAAAACGGTCTTTTTAGGTCCATTAGCTGTGGGCCCCCTGGAAATAGTTTCCTTGTATCTTCTAAGTTTCTCCTTGTATTCAATAATTATTTCCCGGCACCTGAATAGGTTTTCAGGGGCTTTGGCTACAGAGCTGCCGGGCGCGTCCCCAGGTGGTGGATAGGGGAATGCCCTGTCTTTGCGGGGTAGTCAGGTCATAATACGGAAAGCCTGACCGCGAACCATTGTAGCCAAACTGTGTGGAGAAACGCCACGCTCCATGCAGTATAAAGACCCCTTCTATATTTCTCTAAAGAGAGCAGACGCACTGGGTGTCGTATAGAAGGCTAAATTTCCTGCCCCTACCCATTTCTCCCCTTTTCCAGTGGCAATCAAAAGTCGTTGCCCCGGTTGTCCCTTCCACCTTTATTTCTTTCTTCTTTTACTTACAATTTGTTTTGAATTGATTAACTTGTTCTCGTCCTGATATAGCTGAAATATTGCTCATTGGACGTTAAACTCTAACTAATCAATCAATCAATAATTATTTCCTCCACTTTCTTGAAAAAATCCGCTCTCTCACATGGATTGTTCTTGACAAGCTCCTCATCCTGTATTTGGACCTTTTCATCCAGTTTCCTTGTCACCTCTCTTATGTTTTTAGCAATAATATCGGAAAGGCGGAGTAAGGCTGTCGATTTGAGCCCTTGATGGATACCCCGAACACCTTCTTTTACGTCGTCCTGTGTGTGGTGTTCCATCAACCTCGGGGTGAAGGATACTTTTATCCTTAGGTAAGGTGGTAATTCTCCACTGCTTTTAGCTAGGTCAAGCCTAATCTGGATGGTGTTCAAGTTGTATTTTATGTTGCATAATCTTCTAAGTTCTTCCATAGTGGAAGCAACTGTAGGACCCTCATTAGATGTTCTTCTGGTTTCACCAATCTATGAAAAGCTTGGTCTTATCATCTCCTTTTGACAGTATTATTATCTTCTTCAAATGATGGTTTGGCAGAGTCAGCTTTATACATATTGGTAGGATGAGCATACAATGTACAACCGTTCGTATTAGAGTTTTAGTCACCTTTAAAATCTATTTTCTAGACGGTTTCAATTTAAGACCCAGTGCTGTGGTCTGTTTTAGCTTATCCTGTCACGAGACAGTTTTATTATGTCTGGTAACCAAGTTTTGAACTCTTAAATTGTTATTTAACCGTTTAGAAGGTCAAAGCTTCGTCAAGTCTTGATACATATGGATCTCTGTGAGAAATTCACTTTGATATTGGCTCGGGAAGGACTCCGGTGCGGCTCCGCCACATACTACAAATATATTAAAAGAGCGGTTCCTTCAACCAACATATGTAATTTATCTCAAGACCTTACACCATTAACCTTTTTTACTTTTAATTGCCTATGTTTTTTTATTATTCTTGTTAAAGGTGTTTCGGGATTTTTGGCTTAAAGTTCTGTTTTTACACCATTAGCAAATAGACGGTATCCGCTTATATACATGTATCATCCGCCAATAAGAATTAGCAAATAGCCGGTATCCGCTTATATACATGTATCATCCGCCAATAAGAATTAGCAAATAGCCGGTATCCGCTTATTTACATGTATCATCCGCCAACAAGAATTGGTGCGTTCAGTCAACAACATTAATATTCTGCATGAACCATACTTATGCGTAAAAATGATATTTAGTGAAGATTAAGAAGACTTGAAAATAAATCATTGAACTCCAATTTTGATTTCCTGGTCCTATTTAAGATGTTATTGACTATAAAGTACTCGCAAATCAATAACGATAACAATAAATAAGGATTCGGAAACAAGCTTATAAGGCTAATGCTAATCCGTCTCCTTGCAAACTATAAAGTAAAAACATGTGATAGTAATGTTCATACATGTTGCATTCATCATAATGGCATACTTTCAACATTAACTTCACTATTTCGTTATTTACGAACCATAATTTTTAAAAAAAATCTGAACAACTATATAAATGTATAGGTAAATGGTGGAAAAAGTAGAATTTTATATTGATTGACAAATCTTTTACTTTTCTTAGTAAATTTCCTTTGTTTTGATTAAAGTACAAAATCAATCTAGAACTAATAACCAAAGGATAATCAATTGGTATACTTTGGACAACCATGTAAAAAATGGGCAGTGGTTTATAATCTACCACATGTACAGTTTTGGGAATCCACCAGATTGCACATGAAGCTATGTTCGATTAGTAAACTACTCCTCAAGCGCAACCTTGTGTGAAAATTTTGACCCAACTTAGTCCAAACGTTGTAACATACAGGACATTGTTTTCGTTTTTGTACTAATTCGACTTTTGATTATATTACGAATGGAGATTTTCATCTTTTTTGAAGTTTATTCAACAATCTCACATTCCCTAGCAAGTATATTGTTGATAAAAGGTAGCATAAAATTATCCACTGACGTTAGTTTTAAACTTTGAAAGTAAGAAGGGATTGATTTGGTTTTTCATTTGGAAAACTAAGTGAGCTTATGATTTTGTCTCCTAGTTGCAAGAGTTTCCCATCCCGTTTCATCATAAAGTTTATTTACAGCAAATATTCAGTCACATCCTTCACAATTTGCAAAACTTCTATCTGAACTTTTTCAATTTTATAAGTTAACTCTGCGTGTTATTATAAATATATTTGTAGCTTTTAATTTTACTATTTCACTCTAAATTTGATCTGTTTGTGCAAATAAGTTTATAAGAAATTATAGATATGACTTGTAAGTAAGTTTTAACTGACCAACAACACCGTAATGTGATTAAAATAATGGACGTCGAAGAACACAATTAAAATTTACATGTATTCATGATAGCAGTATTTAATTCGATTTTAAATTGAATTCTGCTTTACCATAATACTTAATGCTAAAGTATAGTTCATGATGAATGCCTTAATTGTTAACCGAACGCGTCAGTTCTTGTTGGTGCATGAGATATTGGCGGATAGCGGTTATTAGCGAATGGTAATAGCGGGTCGCTTCACTTAAGTTTATTTTGGAGTTGTCTCTCCTTTTATATGTGTGGTGAATAACTTAAAATTGCCCAGCTTCTTTCTCCTTTTGACAGGCTTGCAGCCATACATTTCTGCTACACATATTTTTTTTTCCTGAAACATTGAATCGATTAATTTTTTGAGTGACCAGTAATAACTCATTTCTGTAGGACGATTTCAACTACATTGACTACAAAAGGCGATAGATTTTAGCAAGCGATACAAAGAAGTGGCCTAGCTGAATGTCCACGTTTTGTTTGTGTGATTCACGAATCGAGGAATTTTTGTTTACTCAAAAGCTGTATATCTTTTTCTTTTTCTTTTTCTTTTTAGACTGATACAAAGTACAAATATACGTATGTATAAATACATTAAGTTCACAGGGGATAAAATATGGACCGGAAAAATTTCGTACGGGTCTAGAGGTACCAAGCTAGTGAGCCTTGCATCAAACTACCTTCAATGTGATAGTAACCACGGGGAAACGTCAGCTTATATGCCTAAAGGAACTTAATTTCGCTTGATATATGTCTAAAGAATTCAAAATTGTTTTTTAATAAAGTAAAACATGAATCAAATCTTACCTGTTTCTTTGTTATTAGACAGCATTAAGATTAGGTGATATACACTTTTAGTTGCATCGTTATCGAAATCGATACAATGAAAGAGTTGGACTAAAACATCAGTTATGCAACAAACATTTTTTGATACAATTGACAAAGTTAGCGTTAAACATGAATCAGTCATATAATATACTTCGATGCAATCCACAAGGTTGACGTTGAACATTATTTTCACCTGATTTTGTAGATGTCGTGCTGTTATATTACCAAAAAAATATTTTTATTTGTCAAGAAGGCATTTTTATACAAATAATATTTATGATATTATTTCAAATCTCTCAAGTTGTTTGTCCCTTGAATACACCCTTGGCCTTAAAATACATCTTTATCCCTTAAATATATCCTTTAGATATTACCTGTTTTTGTGTCATGGCTTTTCCAGCGTTCTCATGTACACCATCTGCAAAAAACATAAGCTATTTATTTGAATCATAAACTGACAAATTCCCCCAAATGGAACCTCAGTTCCCCAAATTTAACCTCGCTGCTTCTGTCAGTAGGATATTGTTGACCTGTTCACTGCTGTTAAAGTGAAATTAAAACAAGAAAATATATCGTAAAATTGATGAAATGTGAAAAAAAAATTCTTGTTTATTTAATTTTATCTGTAAAATGGTCAAATAAATTTCAATATTTATTTTAAACAGTTTTATCTAATTAGCTGAGTGAAAGAGAAATAAATAGTGAGTGTTGATGTCATACAATCAGAAAATTAATACACTGAAGGCTGTCATCTTGGCCTTAATGGCGTGGCTTAAATGCTTTTTACTGCTAGTAGACGTATAAGATTCATTTTATACGTACATTTTATACGTTCTAAAATAAACCAACTGTAGTGTAAATCCTATGGCCACGGCCAATCAGCTAGACGAATACATTTTGTGTCAGAAAAGCAGAGTAAGGAATGAAGTTTATTGGATTGATAACATTTATTTATGGCGTTTTCCTAGATGAATAATCTTATTTTTCGTTATAATTTCTCAAGTGTCACTCCTTTCGAACAACCCAATGGATTAGACTCGTTTCGGAACAAGGTCCGAACTCCTATGATCCTTCCGCGTTCTTAGGCAGTCTTGTCATTATTATTGGTATTCATCAAAATCGCTTAGTCATACATGTACTATAATTATTTTCGACATAGATTGGTATAAGTAGAGAAATGTGGTACCATATAACCCTTTTTGTTAGATTCACTGTCAAATTTTTATCAGTTTATTGTGCACCAAACCTTGACTAAATAGCACTTCCTGCTGTTCGCAACCTCGTTAATATGTCTGTTTAACCTTTACACTTGACAAAACAATACCAGTTCTACCTAAGGTAATGAAAGTCGATCATTGTAAACGTACGGAGTGGTAAAAAAAATTGGTCACTTTGCATGTAAAAATCCAACTTCAGTTCTATTTTGTTGCTCTAACCAAAACCTCTTTCTATTGCTTTATCGAGTTTTTATGCCCCCTCTGGTATCATGTATTTTTGCAAATCGATGTCTTTATTCTTTGCTTTACTTTATCCTTAATTAGGCATTCGGGGTTCTTCTTTTTTATCCTGGTCTAACCTATTCATATTTTTTCCCCACTTTACGTTTGGTTCGTGTTTTGACTTGTCGTAGCGTTACCCTACCTACCGTCTCTTATTATTATTACGTCTGGAGCGATATATTGTCGTTTGTCTGAAAAAAAAATTCCAGAGACCCAAGGACAGAATCAGTTCATGTTTGGGAAATAGGTGGATCAACATGAGTAGATGTGCATAAAACATTTTTTTCCCTAATGGCAATCAATGGATACAAAAAATCGCTATTGTCTTTACATTGTTTCTGCTGATTATCACCAAATCTTAAATCCTTTCGAAGGGGTTTGTGAGGTCTTTATTGTGGTAAAGTCTTATTTCTTTTACTTTACACACATTTGTTGTTTCCACATTGTCGTGTGTGGCTAATCTGTTGGCGTAGTTTTTAGGTGTACCGGCTGCAAATTAGGTACATGTTATTCTTTTTCCAAAAATTTCATATGTCAATTCTTCTAACAAATTTCTAGTTTCTACTCCATATGTTAAGAAATCGATACCAGGCAGCCCATGTGAACGTATATGACGCGGTTGTCTTATTTGTCCAATGAACTGTAAATTTTTTAATATGGTTGTGCCGAAGTATAGGAAGCGGTGATCACATTTCTTTGTCCGGGGTCTTCGTCGATTTTTTTTTTTTTTTTATCGATATCTTCCTGTAATAATTGTACTACTCAACAGATTAATTCCGAAGACACTTAGATGGTCACCAAATACCAAAATCAATAAATTCGATAGGTTCTGAATTGTATTTTATGTGTGGCATATTGGATCTTTGATCGAATTTCCTGAGAAGCTGCACCGACCTAGCAAAAGCTTTTAATCCTCGGTTTTTCAGAATTTTATCGCAAGCGACAGTATGCCTTCCTTTTGCCAATAGGCTCTTATTAAGTTCTGTTTATCTTCTTTGGCGTTACAGGATTCGGGCCAACCATTGGCTTCTTGCTCTATATCGATAGAAAGTTGTTGACGTTTTATGCATTACGTGTGCCAGTCTTTGACGGTTTTTTTACTAGTTCTTGTCGAAGTGCCACACTCCACAGATTCTGCTTCTCTATTATCCTTTCCGTAATACTTTCTTTAGTTCGACAATCACCCAGGTTCCACTCAATGTTCTTTTTTCAAGGTGTTGACGGCGTTCGGTGCATTGATTCTTCAAAGATTTTACAAAATGTGGACAAAAGCTTTTTGAAAATTTTGATTGGGAGTACGGTGATGTACTGTCTTCTGGATGATAGTACCTTACATTTGACTAGTCTTACACATTGCTGTATATCTTGAAGATATTGCTGAAATTCGTCATGATAATGGTATTTTGTTCTACAGGTATCTTTTTGGTCCTATTGATGTAGGAGTACAGTTAAGTAATTCACTGTCGGGTGCTTTGTTGTAAATTGTGAACTCTTTTGTACATCCTCTGAAAATGCAAATCTGTGTTCTGAAGGTGACATATCGGAGGGAGTATACGAAGCTTTGTATGTTCGGGTCCGTTGTATTTCTCTGTCGAAATCGCACACCAATGCACCGACCTTGGTATAGCTTTAGTTTTCCATGTATCTCTCCTTCTCCAACGTACGTTGAAATAATTCACGCATCGTCATGTTGTTTACGGGATTGACCATCGAGGCAGTAAATCAACGTAAACATTCATACCAGAAACAACCATGGTATTCAAATACTTTATTCCAAATATTCATCTACTTTATATGGATTGATTTCCTTTTAATAATCATAAGGAGAGCGCTGTATCCGAATGCTGTGCATTTAGTTGGATAGTATAGCCAATTGAAGACAAGGTATGAAATAACAAATTACCTACTAACGATATGGTAATGCATCATCAGTTCAACGTTGAATTCAAGTATGCGTTTTATAATTCAAAGAAGCCGACTCTCTACTCGTTTTCATTATTTCTTGTTGATAATACTCACATCTGGTAAGCGGTTGAGTATGACGGATTGATGTTCCATAGTTTTACACAGATGAGAAAAAGTATCCTTTCTTGAACTCATTCTTGCCAAACATATTTGTTAGCTTGTATAATGTCATCCGTAAAAAGTTCATTCAGTTAATCATTCTTATGTTCCAGTCAGATACGGTAATGGCCATGTTCTTCGTTCCATTTTGAACCACATCTGGTGATATTCAATCAAAATTCAGGTAGTTTAAGATTGGGCAAATATCATATCTTTTCCTATTGTAATATGGGATCGTAGCTCCGTTGTATTGTCCTTAAAACAGCAATTATCAGAAGATATATGGGTTTTATCCCCTGTAAATACTTATTCGTTTTTTTCACGTTAAACAGACCTTGTATACCACACCCAAATTTGGCTTTTGTTCATTGGAACTACATTTGAAATCCCCCCCGTTTGTACATTTACTAGTCTTGTCTGGTATGTATCCTTGATCGCAGTGGACTTGCTCGTTTTGGGTATACTCGAAATCAAAGAGATGTAGGTATCCTTTACGCATAGTCAGGCAGCAAAAACGCTTATGCACCTTTGGAAAGAAAATTATTATTGATTATCTCAATTTTCAGTCGATGATCTTTCAAAAATGCCTGAACTTCTTATAATTGTTAAGCATGGAATGTGCGGCGTTGGTTTAATGTATGCGCAAATTGAAGCAATTGGTTCTTTTTAAGTTTGTTATATAGTATCCAGTCAACATCTCCTGCTTCGTGAGCTTTAGCATGCTTAGGAAAGTTGTAAATCGTTAGCGTGTTCCTGTGTGTAACAATGTCGTTTGAAGGTGTTTTTTTATGGCGGTAATTGACGCGTGACAAAAAAATCCATGCATGGTAATGGCATGATTATTCTAATCCTGGTAAAACAGGTAGATCTTCTCATTGGCTTCGGGTCTTTTCTATATAACAGCTCGTAATTAAGATACGACGTGAATTTGATAATCTGGTAGAGTTGCTTCGGTACCAAATTTACGTAAAGGTATCCGCAATTTCTTCCTTATTGCAACGATCCTGTCTGATAGAGTTCCACCTTTTGTGTCAAATCAATGTAAGAAGTAGCGCAACACTGAATAATAGATGTTTACTAACCAGACATTTTTTAATATCGACATAATCGGTTCTTTTCTTACGCTTCTCACTAGCATGATGATGTATCTGACTTTAATTTCGACATTTTCTCCTAAGTCAATTTCGTCTAATATACAAAATTGCTGGAAACTTGGTCAAATTTCATAATTAGCATAGTGACGAGGTAGTCAAGATCACATTGTATTGATATTGATCCCCTTGTCCATGGAATTTTCATATCTCCGCCTTACATTGAATTCGTGTTATATGTATAATATTTTGATGTTTTCAGGAAATATACCAAGGGAAACCACTGTTCAGGGCCTCCAAGGTTAAAGTTATAATATATATATATTAAACATATATAGTTGTATTAATTTCTTTTTATTCATGTATCTGTTTTATTTTATGTTTGTCTGATTTTGATGTATTGGTTTATCTATTTTATCTATATTTTAATTGACCTTTGTACACCATTTTTATTATTGCAATTGTTTATTTACATATTTAATGAAGCAAAATCTGCCTTTTTAATAAGATATATTCTAGACATAACACCTTTTTATTCTAATTATATATAGATGCTTAGCCTGCTTCTTATTAATCATCATCTTATGGTTCGTTTGACTTTGCGATGTCTTTTGAAAGTTATTGTTGGATTTTCCCAGAGATAATCCCATTTTTTTTTATTATAGACTTTCGTTTTTTTACACCTTTTGAAGCTTTTCTATGAGGTGGTAACAGGTCGTTAAAAATATATATTGAGTTGTTAATTGTTTATAACGGTAAAGCTCTGTCCTTAGCTGAGTTTGGCTTTAAATTTATATCATATAGGGTATTTGTTCGCTATCAGTTTTTTTTAACATATTTGATTTGATGGTCTTCCAAACGTTTGGATTTTATCTGCTCTGAAGAGACATAGGTTGTCGAAATGCGCATATGCAGAAAATAAATTCACAGTAACTTCGGTATTTAGTTATTTGTTACCACTGGGTCGATGCCTCTTTTGGTGGACTCTTAGTCCCCGAGGGTATTCACCAGCCCAGTAGTCAGTACTGCGGTGCTGACCCGAAAGCCGATTTTATTTCGAACCTTGCAATATCTAAACTTTTGGTAAATTTTGTTAAAAACTAAGGAGTATCTCCCTCATGCAAAGCTCTGTCCTCAGCTGAGTTTGGCTTTAAATTTATATCATATAGGGTATTTGTTCGCTATCAGTTTTTTTTAACATATTTGATTTGATGGTCTTCCAAACGTTTGGATTTTATCT
>MJUU01060274.1:11011-21791 GCA_002080025.1 Modiolus philippinarum
AAAAAAAAAAAAAAAAAAAAAAAAAAAAAAAACAGTTAACACCTACAATATCCTAAAACTACAATGGCATGCCACAATTCACAAGCGAATTGCGAATTGCACTAGTAGAAAATACTAGTGAAGACAAGAGACAAACATAAATAACGATAGGAACTCGGGATAGCCAGACTTCGTACCGGAACTAGCAAAACTCGACAGTAGAGTTAAACCTGGTGAATATATTGATGTTTTACCTCGAAATACCCCAACATATTCGCGCCTCGTTCTGCTTGCCGAAATTTTCTTTCACTTCTAATTGAAACCCCATTTTTCAATTGCCTGGACCGCTCCCTCTTTTTCAATGCGAAAAGCTCGGCATGGGCTGTATGAAATTACCAATGGTAACACGAAAATTTCAACCCCTAAATCGGGCTATTTTTGCTTTCTGAATCAAGACACTAATGCGGGTAATGATAATATTTACCGAACAAAGTTGTCAAGAATCGAAATCTATGAGACAAAAAGACAAATCAGGTGGAAACACAAAATGTAAAATACTGCTCGCCCGGGAATGGGATACAGTTGAGAAAAAAATATGGGATTTCGATAAAAGGACCAACGAAAATGGCAATAAGAAAAGCTATTTTTTTATTTTTTATGAAAAAGTGTCTTTAATCCCCTCATTGTTAATTTTTAAAACTAGTACTTTTATACTCCGAGTTACCGTACACTGACATGAAGCCTTTAATCGTTAAGTACATTTTAAAGTTATGGCAGGCCAAATGGGATCTGCAAATAAATAATAAAATGCATGGAATACAGTCAGACGTCGGTAAACAATTCGGTTCCTGCGGTAAAAACCGTAGGGAACAGGTTGTGTTGACCCGATGTCGTATTGGACATACTAGAACAACACATAGTTTTATCCTCAACAGTGATGATCGACCTGAATGTATTCCATGCAATTGTCCTTATACAATTCAACATGTTTTAATTGAATGTGTAGATGTTGCCGATATCAGGCGTGATTTTTAATCTGCTGATTGTCTTAAAGACCTATTTACAAACGTCGCTGGCGACAAAATCGTTCAATTTTTAAAAGCAATCAATTTATTTAGTAAGATTTAAATGGATCAATTTTAAACAAGTTTCTAATTTCTAATATTGTTATTGTTAAACCACAAATTACTATTACGTTTTTTAACATTTTACACATCTGTTTTACTTGTATAAAGCTATATGGTTTTATATTAATATTTTATGTATTTATTAAAATTGTTCAATAAACCCAACAGTTCTCGCCACAATATAGCTGAAATATTGCTGAAGTTGGCGTAAAACATCAATCAATCAATCAATCAGTATCTGGTTGTGCCGTGATAGATGTGCCCTTTTCTTGGCGTCCTGAAATTTGCATTTATTTTTTTTACATTTATTTATATCATATCCTTTTCGACAACAAAGAATGAAATTTTAAACGGGTGTTGATCGGGTCGGATTTAAGCGGGAAGTGGCATTGGCCTCTAAAGTGTACGATCGGAAACGGAGGTTCCGGAAAAGGGGCTTTCATTTTGGTTGATGCATACGAAATTGTCAAAGGTCGAAATGTGCATTTGCAGAAAACAAATGAACAATAACGTCAATATATTATTTATTACCACTAGGCCGATGACTCTGCAGGTGGACTGTTAGTCCCCGAGGGTATTCACCAACCCAGTATCTAGTACTTCGGTGTTGGTTCGAACACCGATTTTATTAGGAAACTTTCTAAATTTTATATACGCTTGTTTAAAACTAAGGAGTTTCTCCCTCTCCCATAGTTCTGTCCTTTGGCTGGCTTTGGCAATACTATTGGTAATTTATTCTGTATCAATTTTTACACTTATTTCTGTAAATCGACTTCCAAAAAATTTGATTTGATCTGCACTAAGGAGACATCAATATTCAAAATTCGCATCTGCAGAAATTAAAATAAACAGTAACTTCGGTACATCATGTATAGCTGACAAATGAGGAAATTGTTGACGGAAAGTAGTAACTAGGGGCGTCAGCGAAATTTTTATCATTCTTCGCATCGGTTGACAATGTGTCCTTAGGGTAATAATGTGCTCTGTCACCCTCCCAACTATATGTTATTTTTTAAAATATCACATCTTAAGGTTAGCGAAATGTCTTAAGTTGAAGTTTTGTTGATGTAGTCTGTAGTTTCTATACTAAAAGGGTGCAAATCTTAACGAAAGGTTGCACATGGAAATATAAGAACTGAGAAATTTGTCTTTTTTGGGGGGGTGTTCAATTGAATTTATTATAGGACGCCCTGGACTTCCTTCTTTTCATATGTTTTACAATAGACAGAATAAACCGGCCCTCGGGTTTTCATGAAGAAGACCTTCAAAAGTTTCCTCATCCAAGTCATCGTGTTCTACAATTGACTTTAGAGATGTTGCAATTTCTTCCCTATACTTGTTAGTGAGCATTTTTTTTTTGGTAATTTTCAGAACTCAACAGTTGCCCTGTTGCATTTTGTATGCATTACGAATACAGTATATTTTTTGTTTTGTCTTTTAATTATGATATACTCATATTTTCAAAATTGTGTATTGCTTGCCTTTTTCCTTTCGATATATGAAAAGTATTTCTGCAAGATGTCGATTGAAATGAATTCAACTTTAAGTCGGTGATCTTTATACTCTGATTTTTAAAGTGCAAAATATGACATTTGAAAATCGAACTAAGTGAACATTTTGGCAAAACATGTAGAAATTACAAGGCCGAAATGAAAAGTGTCAAGATCAAATACAATAAATTAATGCCTTCGGCAGGGATAACCTTAAATGACAGATAAAGATATCCCTCATTTCATTTTGATATTTATTTTTAATTAAAAAAAACAAAACAAAACACACAATTAATTATATCATTGCTTCAATAAGTAAAATGATTTTATAATTTCACAATTTATTTAATATTGAGTGAAGTCCCATAGTCTCTAGATAGAAAAAAAAGCAATTTAAAATCCTATCACGCAATTAGAAATCCTATCCTTGAAGGAAAAAAAATTATGATAGTCAGGTTAATACAATCATTCTTAAACCAGAACTACTGTAACACCAGTTTATTTGATTTCAATGATATTGTAATTGAAAGTCATTGAAATGTAATTTAAAATTACATTCAAAATATGCAATGTAATTCATTACTTTCAATTACATGTAATTGATTTTTTCTTCAATTACACATTACTTCAAGATACTTTAAAAAATGTAATTAATTACAGCTAATTACAATTACATTTTCAATTACCCCAGGTCTGCTTAACTAAGAATACTGGATAAGGGATCAGCACCACAGTTATAACACTTGGTTAGCACCCCACAAATATCATTCTTGCCATGTTTGGTTAGTGCTCGAGAAAAAAAATCCTTGTATGCATTTCCCCTAGGTCCAAGGTTGGTTGACCAAAGTAACACCACTTGGTCTGCATTTACAAGTATTATTCATGCAAGATTTGGTGTAAATCCATTCAGCAGTTCTCAAACGATCTTTTTGTATTTTCTCCGAAGTGTCCAAAGCTTA
The DNA here is from genome assembly GCA_002080025.1 of Modiolus philippinarum. Lineage (NCBI taxonomy): Eukaryota > Metazoa > Mollusca > Bivalvia > Mytilida > Modiolidae > Modiolus > Modiolus philippinarum. The sequence continues at coordinate 14,567 of MJUU01060274.1, forward strand.
ACTAAGCTTCGCTGCTGCAGGCCATGCATGTTGGATAATTGATCTGCACAAAACAACGAACACTTAATAAGCACTTCAAAACAACCATTCATGCCAAGTTTGATTCAAAGTCATTTTCTAATTTTCTAGAGCATTTTCCCGTTGGGTCAAATATTAAAACTAAGTTACCGCTAGTGGCCATGCTTGATGATGAATCGTCCCTAAAGTAACAACACTTGGTCAGCACCCCACACGTATCGTTCGTGCATTGTTTAATTTAAATCCATTCGGTGGTTTTCTAGAGGACAATCTTTGTTTACATTTCCATAAGGGGTCCAATGTTCAGCTAATTTATGTCGCTTGTTGCCATGATGTATAATGAATGAACACCAAAGTAACAAGTACTAGTCAGCATCCCTATGTGCCAAGTTTGGATCAATTCAGTTCAGCGTTTTCTAGGTGTAGAAGGTATGTATTTTCCATAAGGTCCAATGCTGAACTAAGTCGGCACCTCACAAGTATCACTCATGTCATGTTTGTTTAACTTCTTAAAGTAGTTGTCTAGAAGACTTTTGTATGCATTTCCCAAAAGGGTCCAGTTTTGTTGCTGGAAACCATGTTGGATGATGAATCGGCACCAAAGAAACAACACTTGCCGGACTTGTTTAACACATCATAAGTTCTAGTATCATTCATGCCAAGTTTGGTGCAAATCAGTTCCCTATAAGATCTTTGCATGTGCAGTTCCCATAGGGTAGAATGTTAAACTAAGTTCCAAGCTGAGGGCCATGTTGGATGAAGGATCGACACCAAAGTAGCGACACTTGGTTAGCACCTCAAAATTATCATTCAAGCCATATTTAGTTTAAATCTTTAGAGGATCTTTCTTTGCTTTTCCCAAAAGGATCCAATTTCTTTTTAATTTTAATTTATGTTGGCGGCTATGTGATTACGGATCGGCACAAAAGTAACAATACTTAGTCAGTACCTCAAAATGAACAAATAAAGAGAAATAGAGTAAATGTACATCGGAAAAAATCCCTATAACATCATAAGCATCATTCAGGCAAATTAATATTTCTTATCAATCCATTCCACGGTTGCTAGACGATTTTTGAATGCATTCCAATAGGATCCAATCTTAAACTAAGTATTGCCGCTGGAGGCCATCTTTCATTACGATTCGGCATAAAAAGAAACCAACATAACAATATTTGATTAGCAACTCAAAGTCATTATCATGAAATGTTTCGTACGAATCCATTCAACAGTTCTATAGGAGATCTTTGTATGCATTTCCCCCAGGGTTTACTGTTAAGAAAATTTCGCCGCTGATGCCATTGTTGAATGACGATTCGGCACCAAAGCAAATACTCTTGGTCATAACCCAATAAGCATCATTTGTTCTAAGTTTGGTTCAAATCCATTCAGCAGTTCTCTAGAAGAAGATCTGTGTATTAATCTCCCAAATTGTCCAAAGTTAACCTAAGTTTAACCACTGGCGACCATTTCGGATCACGGATCGAAACCAGCACCTCGCAAGTATTTTTAATGCCATGATTTGTTTCAATCTCTAGATGAAGTACTTTCTATGAATTACCAATAGCGTCCAATGTTAAATAAATTTCTCTGCTGGTTGCTATGTTGGATGACTGATCGGCACCAAAGTAACAACACTTTGTCATAAGCATCTTTCATGCAATATTTGGTATATAAATCCCTTCAGTGGTTCTCTAGAAGATTTTTGTATGCACTTCCAATCGGCTCCAATGTTGAACTAAGTTTCGCCGCTGGCGGCCATGTTCATGACGACTGGGCACAAGGTAACATAACTACTCTTCGTCAGAACCTCATAATCATCATTCTTGCCAAGTTTAGTTTAAATCCATGCGGCAGGTCTCTGGAAGAAGTTCCTTGTATGCATTTCCACAAAGGTTTCAACGTTAGACTAATTTAACTTCTGGCGTCCATATTGGATGACGGGCCGGCACTCAAGCGACAACACTTGGTCAGCAACCTTCAAGTATTATTCTACCATTTTTGGTTTAAATTGATTCAGCAGTTTTCTTGAAGAAAATCTTTGTATGCATTCCCACATAGGGTCAAATGTTAACCTAAATTTCACCGCTGGCAGCCATGCTGGATTGCAGATCGGCACCAAAGTAAGAACACTTGGTCAGCATTTCATAAGCATCATTTGTGGGTAGTGTTGCTAAAAATGCCCGTTCCAAGTCTGGAATATCACGGCTTGCTTAAAATGTTCTGTGTTGGATTGTGTTTCCCTGATTTTGTCGTATGTTATACGGATTTACATTACTGGTCTCTCCCTTTGATCGATTCGGACTTTTGTTGTCACTTTTATTCAGTGGTTTTAAAGAAAAAGTTCTTAGAAGAAAAAGTCCAATTTTAATTCAAGGGCACAGCTTGCGTCCATGTTGGAAAACGGATTGAAACCAAAGTAAAAACACTTGTCAGCACCTCATAAGCATCGAGGATGCTAATTTTGGTTCAAATCAATAGAGTGGTTCTCATGTTAATATCCTAGTTAATATCAACATGATGTATGAAACGGTTTTCTATAATTCATAATTTTCAATATATTCCCTAAGTGTCCTATATAAAACTGTTCCCTGCTAGCAGCCTTTTTGAAATTGTGATCGTTATTACAAACATAGAAAATTTGTTAGATGACCATCATGATATCATGCCTAGTAAAAATCAACTAGATATATGAAACGATTTTCAAGAAATTAGCAATTCACAAAATGTTTGCATAGGGGCAATGTTAGACTAAGATCTGAAGGGGCAGCAATCTTGGATTTATGATCGGTGCTAAAGTTTATAACAAGAACACAAAAACATACATTATGTCACCATGCCTATCTAATATCATCAACGGCAGTAGAATACCGAAGGAACAAAGCACAAGATTACGTAAATCAAAGTCCAGAGACAAGGCAAAATTAAGAACACCAGAAGACGGAAGACCAAAGACACTACATACCCACAAAACACACAACCACTATATATACAACACAAAAAACTAAAGCACTAACAGTGTGAACTCTAAAAAAACAGAGTGACATCAGGTGCTCCCGAAGGGTAAGCATGTCCTGCTCTGTATAAAGTACTCGTCAAACTGTCAGTGGGTCAATCCAGGGTAAAGTCAAAACCGGTTAAGTCAAATCCGGGAAGACGTGAATCTAGCTGAAAATGTCAGTTTTCATTTGTGACACTGACATTTCGTATCTATCTATGATGTCGTGGTGACGGCCATATAATTTCTATAGGGACAAAAGTAACAAGGGCTGAACATATCCCTTACTCAGCAGTTTTTTGACAGTGCTTTTGCTCTTTCCACAAAGTCACTGTATGAACTGCACGCTCTACAGTCAAGAATTAGTTGTGAAATATACACTCCATATGCTTGGTAGGAAGGTATATTGCTGCAGAGAAAGGGAAAGTTCACAATTGGAAAGTAAAAATCATCACGTTTGTCATATAGCCTGGATTTCAGACATCCATGTTCGTCAATGTATAACAAAAGGTCAAGGTATGAAGCAGAGTTTGGTGTATCGTTTGTCTCTTTAATTTCAAGTTCACTGGGGAAGATGCGATGTAAATATTCTTTAAATCTTGGGTTATTAAGAGAAAGTACATCGTCAATATATCTGAAGCTGAGATTAAAAGTCTGGGCTAGTTGTTTTTGATTTTGTTGTATTAGCCCTCCCTTTTTTGGTACAGAAACATTGATGTATCAGATCGGAAATTACTGTTTTTAGTTTATTATGTGGAAGGGTTGTACACAGGGTAGAAAAATCAAAAGTTTGAATGCTATTGCAGTATGCGAAACTGTTTGAGGAGAGCTTTTCAATGTGATGTAGAAAACGGTTTTCTAGAATTAACAATTTACAACATTTTAGGGTCCTATGATTGACTATGTTCCCCAGTTGCGGCCAATTTGGATGAGATCTGAACGTAGAAAATGTAGTTCTTAATAAGCTGAGAAATTTTGCTATTTATACTTGTCCTCTTTCTCAATGCATTTTTGAAACATAATACAGAATCTAAAAAAAATTAACTACATTTTTTTTTGTATTTATTGCAAAAGATTGCGCAAGGTTAAATACTTATGCAACTACTCTCAGTATTGCGCTTCATTCCGAGTATTCATGATAAATAACTGAAAAATATCTATCTTGAAAATGACAGCCATTTTAACTCTTAAAAAATTTATACGAGGTTTAGCTTACTGTAATGAAGCTTTTGACCAAATATGAAATTATTCACACAAGTTAAAGGAAAGAAAACTCTTATTCTAATATGACCGCCTTCACTCGCCTTGTGTCCACACCCGTAGTAAAAATAATATGGGTTACGTCATAAACAAATGACGGTACTTTCGATAATGTCATATATAGTTTTACATTAGTTTTTTTAACGTCACAAACCAACCAACGGAGTAAAATGGCATTTCATCCATGTGTACTAGGAGGAATTATCCACATCGGAACCTTGTGAGTGTCCTGTTAGAATCGAAATAATGAACAATAGCCATATATTTATATTATTTTTACCACGGGCTTGCACTTCGTGGTGATATTTTATCCCTCGCTGGTCCCTCGGGGTAAAATATTCGCCATAAATTACCAGCCCATGGTAAAAATAATATAAATATATGACTACTGTTAATTATTTCTTAATTAAAATCTTATAATCTAATGAAACTGCGTATCTGACGGCCATCTTGAAAAATGGCGAACATTTTTTGAAATTTTATTATTGGATATATTCCATTTACTATTAATACTGAACGTTTCTAAAGTGGGTTTCATGAAAGTTATTCCATTGGTTTAAGAGATAATTGTTTAATATCAAAACCATTTATATATATAGATAAATGAACTTATTTTATAGAGATCGTATTAATTTTCAGAACCTATTGTGTTGTCATGTGAGAGACTTTGATCATTTGAATGCTTTACAAAGGAAAAACTGAAGCCAAACTATAACTAACAAAATAATTTTTTTGTTGCCTAGAAGACATATTCAGAAGTTGCGACTATTTTGTCCCTTGGTCACATCACTTATGACACATTCCACAATTTATTACCTGATAACATTATTCATTACAATTCACAAAATCTATAATATCATCTAAAATAATACCTTTATTAGTGTCAAAAAAAAATTTCAATATAAACATTCAATATTACAATGTGACATAAATCAACATAAGTATGACATATTGCTGATTTGAAGAAAGGCAAATCTTAGACTGTCTGTCAAAACATTTGACAAGTTGAAGGCCACAAATCAGTAATCTAACAGTAATATGAGATTATTTTATAAGATTCGTGTATGTATCATCCCAGTTTTAATAGTAGTCCGAGGGCTGTAAACACAATCCGTGCACCCCCCACACACACTTCCGAACAAGAAAATAAAACATGTTAACACGAACACAATCTGCACGCATAGACAGTATAGGGCCACTTATGTACTACATCCCCAAAATTTTTGCATTTTCGTTGTCTTTTAAGCTCTATAAGTTTTTAGAGATAAGTAATATGTACTGAAATTTGGTATCAAATTAAAGTTAATTTAATATCCTTTACAATGAAAATAAGTTTGGGTACTTTACACCCTTTTTTATGATCTGGGGATACAAAAAATGTACCCCTACCGCTGCAAAAAATTGCCAAAATGACGATTTTAGGCTCCTTTCAGATAAACAACCCTCGTCATTTGATCCAGTGTTTTTGCCTAACTTATCATTTGTGATGCAATGTTGGAAAATAAAACCATTAAAGTCCAAAAGATTTTGATTTTCGGTACAAAATAAAATTGAAAAATCGAATTTTTTGGAATTTAAGATTTTTTCACAATTTCGACTTTTTGACTTATATAATTAAGGGTCGTGAAAATCTGAATATATATTTAATAATTGCCGATGCAATAACAATAAATGATATTTTAGCAGCAAATTGTGCAAACATTTTAGTTTCTTATGTAAGATAAAATGTCTTGATTTATTGATACCAAAGATTCTTTTTGTTAAATATAATATTTTTGATATTGGAAAATAATTTGGGATATCAAAAAAAATCGAATTTCTTCTACATTGTTCTATTAGAAATATTCGTAATTTTCTGATATCAGAAATAAGATTTTTTTTAATATACAAACATAGAATTTCTGATATCAGAAAATCACGACTACTTCAGTCGAACAGCAAACCCACGATTTGACCGTTACAGCTATTGTTTGTAAAACCACGAGGTCAGGGGAAGATAATCACAAAAATGTCAATAGGTGGCGCTTTACGAAAGCCCGCAAAAATTTTCCATTCATACGGTTGTCAGATAATCGTAAAATATTATATTAAATAGATAAATATGTGATAAAAACATGATTTCCTTATTATATTTATATATTTTTTGCAATGACTGGTTATGTGAAACACGCAACAACGGCTAATATTAGCCAAAAACGAGTTTCGAATCGTGCATTCCAAAATGTGTAAAAACACGAGGTTCGGTTTGTTTACATTTTTCGCCCAATGAAAAAGCTGACAAAATTCTATATTAGGACATAAAATTGAATATGCATTAGTGATATAGCACCCTCAGCCAATAAGAAATGCCGTCTTAGCTGGAAATTACGTCAACCTAAACAGTAAACATTTATGAAACGAAGTTCTGCGAGGCATGTGTTTTTGCAATTTTAACTTTATTCTTGTTTAAAATGGCATGTATTGGCAAGAATTTGTCTTCATACCGTTCGTGGAGTGTGCTTAGGTTGGCTTGCTGTTATATTTAGTGATATTTATCATTGCAAACCGGGAGGTAATAAAAAGTTGTGTTTGTTTACATCAATTTACGACCCCCTTTTCTTGTCGAGGGACTACATATGTTCTTTTCGCATTTCCTGTTTTGATCGTAAGCGTTTGTATACATACCCAATGTGCTGATTAATATAAATTAAATAGTTTAAAAAGATATATCCAGAATCGACGGTTATATAATGAATTTTCCCCTTTTAATGTGGTATTGAATTAACCACAACATGTAAACTATTATCAGCTGATTATGTGACAACACACAACATAAGTGTCAGCAGGCTAATTATGTTATCATTGCATTTAACACATTTATTTCAATAAAAACTTCATGTATTAGTAGAACCATAGGTTAGATAAAGTAATACAAACTGCTCTGAAGACAATTGGGGCAAGGCCTTCCAC
>MJUU01060274.1:23187-81092 GCA_002080025.1 Modiolus philippinarum
TATTTCAGTGCTGTTCATGAATTATCACAAGAAAAGATATTTTCTTTGTGGAAATATTGAATGTCTCAAGTCGTTGAAGAGTGTTCCATCAATATATAAGCAGAGTTGTAGATTGGGGGGGGGGTAGAATACAATTTTTCTGGACAAAATTTGTTGTTCTCATGGTTTTGATAAATAATCATGTTTTTGATAGTGCACAGCACTTACAACAGAGTTTGTATACCCAGCAGTGTGATTTTTTAAATGTCTCATCTTTAGTTTCGATTTTATTTTTAGAATACACGTTCAACATTGTCAATAATCTAGAGTTATCTTCCTTGATCGGCAATTTTTCGCTACAAAAAGGTGACAGAATCTTATATTAACGAATAAAAACATATATAAGGAAAATATTTCGATCAAGAAATGGATAACACATCACCGTGTGACGTCTTTTTTTGTCACTCTTCATAGAACTAAATATATTTGCATTTTTCTAAAATGCTACGGCGAATTCCATCGAGGGGTCACCTGGTAAAACGTTAAATATTCAATAATTGTCTGCATGTTTTACAAGATTTGAAGAAAGAAATAGCGAGAAAAATAATCAAGGAAGACAATACAAATCACGGCGTTATGATTACATAGAATATGTATTTAAACGAGGTCTTTCTTCTACAGTGTTTACGAATGATGAAAATGTCGACATTTTCAAAATATTGTCACGTGACCGTGGTTTTACCAGAGACGCCATTCTCGAGTTTGCTTTTTCGACTGTTTTGATAAGACAAAACCGCATTTCTTTATGTATACCAGAAAATATTTTCTGATGAATAAATAGCAAAACGCAGCCTCATAAATAAAGTACTAGTATTGTGATTTTTTTTTCAGGTCATTTAAAAAGTAAATCGAAATGAAACAGTACATACATAATATATTTCAAATTGAATTTGATTTGATGTTTCCAGTACAATATAAATAGGTTAACAATGTTGTAACAATCACGTGGTATAATGATATTTAAGTATAATATAGGTCATAACAAAATTTTGCATTCCACAGCCTTTCTAACAAGATTTGAAAAAAATATACCCAACTTCAGTTAAAATCCCGAACGCACGCAAACGCACAATTTGCATTATGGTCCCGTCTTGCAGATTTCGAGGTCAGAAAACCATGACAACATTGTAACCAACAGCGTATGAAAAAGATTATTTCTTCCGGGTTTGATTTTTTTTGTTCACAATCAAGCAGATTTTTAAAGGGAAGATATCTTGATTTATACACTTTTAAACACAGATTACTAGAATATGATGGACCTCTATACCTACGATCAGCCTGTTAAACTACGTTGTAGCTGTAAACCAGTCAAGAAATAAATGTCTTTTTTCTTTGTGTAAACATCTTAAAATTTAATGTGTTGACAATGTGCCAAACGACCTCAACCTTTGACTGAACACTTTTTTTAGAATGAATACAAAGTGTATATTACGATATATTTTAAAGAAAAAATGTGGGTTTTTTCTAATTAATGTTTGTGATAAAAGAGCATAATCTTGTAATTATAAAAGATGACTAACACATCAATTGGTTGATCCAGAGAAGAGTTTTGTGGATTTAAACTCCCTCACCCCACCGTTTTGATCCTTCAGAGTTGAGGGTAAAGCAGTAAACCCGGGGTACCCCAAAAATTTCCCATAAATTTAATTTTCTTCAAATTAGCAGTATGAAACAAATTTGTATAAATAAACTTAAAGAAAAAAATGTTGAAATGTTTCACCTTAAGATTTTTAATTAATAATTCACAGAAACACCAATATCTCAGGAGTTTTACATTCTGTTCAGAATTAAGCATGAGGCATATACTACTGTATTGTATATATATAAGAATTACATAAATTGATAAACTGTTTCAGACTTAAATACAAGATAATAATGATCACAGGCATGTATTTAGTGTTGATTTGCAGTACAAAGGAAATTACATCGAAAACACAGCTTCATTTAAATTCTTCTAGGGAAAAACTTTAAATTCAATTTTTGAAAAAAAAAACACAAAAAAACCTTGGAAAATGAAAGACCCTTAGCATATGACTTATAACAAAATTTCATAAAAAATCACTGGTACCCTTTTTCGCAATATTATTAAAACTGCCTACAAACCCTTAATATTCCATTTAGCTGAACGTCAAGTAGAAAGAATTACCCCCCTTGCCAAATTTCTGACTTTCATGAATAAAAATGCCATTTAAAACCTGGATATTTTAAAGCTGGTATCATGTGAAGTGCTTGATAATAGGAGTGTAGTTGCCTGTTTAGATAAATATTTTGTTTCTATTTATGATAAATATTACAAATCTTGTGTTTTATTCATTCCAATCACAACGAATAATGTTCAAGTAAAAAGGGGTTATTTGATTTACCCCAGGTCTACTAATTAGAATTTAAAACAAAACAAAAGGCGTAGTTTTGAACACTTTCTTTCCTGGATTCTAATTTAAACTCCATCTTTTGCAGGGGAGTCCTCTGGTGTATTAGCAGCACCTTTTCTCAGCAACTTTAAGAAATTATACAGATTGTTAAAAATATTTTAACTGTGTTTATGCTATTAGCAAAAACTAAAATTGGTCTAAAAGTGAGTAAGAATCGAACCACCAGTCTAAAACAAACAATCCAAAGACAATGGTAATATCGAAAAAACAAAGAAGCAAAGACATAACCTGAGTACGGCAAAGAAAAGAAAAAAATGAAGACAGAGATGAACAACACGGACTCAATAAAAACCCATGGGTAAGGTCAGGTGCATCGGTAGAGTAAGCATCTTCTGCTTCTTAAAAGACACATGTCAAACGCGGTTGTAAAGTCAAATCCGGTAGATGAAACAACAATTAATCTTTAAAGAGAAAGAGCTGTTCAGCATATTTTTTCTATTCGATATTATAACTATGCAAGCAATACTGACATTTGCTTGGAATGAACCTAAAAGATATGAAAAGAAACACATTGTCTCCATTCCATTTTAATGCTAGAAAGACTGTTAAGTGCTGTAAATTAAGATATGTACATTTTTTGTATAACAGAAGTGACATTTATATAAATTCTGGTAGGGGTCGGAGAAGCATAAGTATTGGAATAAACAAAAATATATCAAAAGTGATATTTTTTGTGCACATTCTTTTTATTTTTGCCAAGAGATACAGGGAAAACATATGGTTTTCCATAAACTTAATTAGTTTATCATTTAAACTGAATCGACAATATAAAAGCAAAATATTGAAATGTTGTGAAGAAACAAAAAAAAAAAAAAAATAAGGTGTTGTGGTATAAAAGGTAAATACATCTATAAAATGTGAATTTTGAATGAAACAAATAAACGGCAGCTACATTGTACACGTACTTATACTTCTCTGTTCATGTAATTTTTTTATGATGATGAATTGCATTTGTCTAACCAAGGTTTAAGAATTTTTATTTCCAACGTGAATATTTGCACTCATAATTCCTTGAACATTGAGTCTTCTTTCCGAGGCCATGCACAGTACCACACTTTGTTGATCCTCAAAGTACTCCATTCCTTATATCCTCCAAGTTTGCAGTCCCTCTGTCCAATTTAGACATGGGTCAGAATAGAATCTTAATTATCAACGAATGTTTCATGTTCCCTTTTACCCTCATCATTTCTATAATTGGTTTATGTCACAACCTTGTATGCACAAATGATTAATAAAGCTAAGCAGCTAGTGTGTATCTAATATGTCCGAAAAAACCTAACTAGTTCTAGTGTCTTCTCAAACTTTTCTCCTGAAGTTATTGCCTAATTAGAGTTAAAAGCATATACAAGTTTTCAATTTTTTCGTAAACTTGTTGCAATATTAGATATACTAGCTAATTGCTTGTTATACCAGTATCCACTTGCATGGCAAACTAATGGAGATGTTTATATGGATATTCATTATTATTCAGAATGATGTCACATTTTTTCTTGGTATATTCATTAAAATTTTAGTCAATAAATGTAGAGTTATCTTTCTTTACATATGAGCTTGCTCTGCTTTGACAGGTTGAATTATTGATTTTATAATGGTAAAAAAAACATTCAATTAATTTAGCTTGTTTGAACATTAATGGTAACAACAGTAAGGGTACAACAAGTATTGTGGCCAAGATTTTTTTTGCCACAAATATTAAATAAAATTATAGATTGTATTTCAGAGACACATTGTACATTCCAGGATAGAATTTTAAAAGAGTTAATATTAATAGACCAAAAAACCAAAAGAATTAATAATATCTGTTCTTATTAAATATGAAATAAGGCCAGGGGTTAAATTTATGGAACAGAACAGCAGTGATCATATTTGGTTAAAACTTCGTAAACACTTTTTATGATAATCTGATGACATTTTCTTATGTTTTGTCTATAATCCTCCTGTCCACTCAACACAGTCATTATCTCAAGATATTTTTATCATGCTTGAAAATGATATCATGAATTTTTCTGGATAAGGTAATATTTTTTTTTTATTTTTTGAGATATAAATGCTAGAGCATGTGTGGAGACAGATTTTATATATAAATTTATTTTAATTCTTTCATAACAACAACTTTATTGAAAACATGAGAAGTTATACACATCTTGATGTGAACTTCAAGATATCAAGTAGTTTCAAGGAAGCCAATTGAATATGATTTTTTAAAAAAGGGTTTGAAAGTATATTTCAAATGTCGTGAATGCTTTGATAATAATAAACCTAAAATTAAAACATTATAAAATGTCTTTGACCATACTATTAAGCCTTTTTATTATATGGTAGTGGAATTTGTGGCATTTCAAACTACAAGAAAAAATAAAAACTAAGTGATAACTATATTTATACTTATTGTGGTGAGCTGACAACTGAAACCATTGAATTGGTTATGTAAATACTCTCTTGTGGTAAGTCAGTATGCTGCAAATACTACAGTTATTGATGAGGATGGCTGATATCGTGTTTTATAGGAAGTCTGGCGCAATGTGTTGAAATACTGGATACGTTGAAACAAATTAGATGACTGTAGAGCAGCAGAAATCTACGGAAGCCCGTTAGTGCCAGGTGGTGTTTTATTTTTATCTCGTTATAACGACATAGTATCTCGTTATAACGACTTAGTATCTCGTTATAACGACATAGTATCTCGTTATAACGACTTAGTATCTCGTTATAACGACTTAGTATCTCGTTATAACGACTTAATTAAGTCGTTATAACGACTTAGTATCTCGTTATAACGACTTAGTATCTCATTATAACGACTTAGTTTCTCGTTATGACGACTTAGTTGTAAAGATTTATACTAGAACGAGGCTATCCCATGATTCGCGTCTGTGATATAAAACCACTTTTTAGTGAATTTATGCTTATGAAAATGTTGTGAATCAGTGAAAGGCATTCCAAAATTTCATCGTAACCGAGTTCTAAATCTAAATAAAACCTGCTAGCAAATGACTTCCCGTTGTGCCATCTGGAATAAAGAAATATATAAATGTATGACGATATCGTTTTAAGTTTATATATTGGTTTTTGATTATAACTAAAGGGATAATGAAAGTGCTTTAAAACTAGAGGCTCACCTGGGCCTGTATCGCCCACCTGGTCTATAGTAGTTTAGTGGCCAAGTCATTCCAAAGAAGATTTTAAAACATGTATGGACTATTGGTTGTGACTATTACGATTAAACCCTATGGAAAGAATGTTTCAAAATCTACTTCTCGGAACTACTGGGCCAATTAAAACCAAAATGGGCTAAAATATTCCTTAGATGGTCCCCTTTAAAATTGTGTCGCTTGGACTCGTACCCGATCCAAAATGGCTGCCAGCGAGGACTGAGGTTCACATTGGATCATCTTGGCTATTATAGACCAGGTGAGCGATACAGGCTGAGTTGAGCCTCTAGTTAGCCCTTAGTTACCTCTTAAACATGTTTTTCCATCAAAATGTAAACACTGCTGCGATCGATGTTGCTCAACATTGTTATTCTCTTCTTGTAACCCTGGTGCTTTCAGCTGGATAACCCTGTGCATCGCCCAAGTTGGCACTCCATGGCGGGTGGGGAGCAAGGGAGTGACCTTGATAGAAGTTTTGTCAAGAATACCGCTTATGTGCACGCTAGGGGCCTTCTTGATCTCGCTTGAGGGGATGAATATTGTTCACCTCTTGTTGAAGACTCTCAGGCGACATCAAAATGTAGACAGGAATAAAAGCCCTGTCCTTGATAAATTGGAGTTTTCTATGTATCGTGTGCGTTTTTGTCACATGTACATTCACTCCATATCCTTACATTTTTTCCTACTCATTTCAAAAATAGAAAACTTATGTAAACAAGAGGCTCTCAAGAGCCTGTATCGCTCACCTGGGTCCTGCAGCACTATAATTCCCAATTGTTGGTCCATCTTTGGTGGTGTATGTACATAAAAATCAGAAACTTTTAATAAAATCTAATTAAAATTGCTCAAGCAGTTTCAGAGAAGATTTTTGAATGCAGTTTCCAAACTTAAGGGGCCTATGTTAATCTACATTCCCTGCTGGCAGCTATTTAACATAAAACTTTGAAGAGGGTCACATTAGGACTATCATATCAAAATTCTTCTGAAATTGTTCAAGCAGTTTCAGAGGAGAAGATCTTTTTATGCATTTCCCACTGGGTCCAATGGTAAACTAGTTTTGCTACTGGTGGCCATGGTGGAAGACGGATCAGCACCAAAGTAACAAGCTTGGTCAAAATCTCACAAGTTTCATTTATGTAATGTTTAAATTGAATCCATTCAATGGTTTCCAATCATATCTTTGTATGCATTTCCCCTTAGGATCCAATTCATTGCTGGCAGCCATGTTGGATGATGGATCAGCACTGAAGTAACAACACTTGGTCAGCTTCTCATAAGAAAAAGTTTGGATTAAATCTATTAAGCAGTTTTCTAGAAGAAGATCTTTTGTTAAATTAAGTTCACAGCTGGTGACACTTGGTCAGCACCTGACAAGCATCGTTCATGTCATGTTTGATTTAAATCCATTCAGCAGTTCTCTATAAGATCTTTGTGTGCATTTCCCATAGGCTCCAATGCTGTCGGTCATGTAAGATGACAGATTGGCACCAAAGTAATAACACTTGGTCAGCACCTCATAAGCATCATTCATGCCAACATTCATGCCAAGTTTGGTTCAAATCCATTTAGTGGTTCTCAGGAAGAAGTTCTTTGTATGAATTTTCCCATAAGGTCAAATGGTAAACTAAGTTCCCCGCTGGCGGCCATCTTGGAAGCGGTCAGAAAACTTGAACATGTTGAATAAAATATAGTCCTTAACATGCTGAACATTTTTGCAATTAAAACTTGACCTCTATCTCAAAGCGTTTTTGAAATATAGGACAAAAAGTAAAAAATCACGAAAAATTTGACCAATAAAGGGCCACAACTCATATATAGGTACTTGGATTTTCTTCAAAATATCCATGTGGGTAGGTCTTAACATGCTGAACATTTTTGCAATTTAAACTTAACCCCTATCTGTTATAGTTTTTTTTTAATATAAAATAAAAAAAAAGTGAAAGTTTTACGGAAAAGATCAATAACTCTTAGACGGGTAATCAGATTTTCTTCAAAATTTCAGCATGGGTAGATCTTCTCATTCTAATCACTTTTACTTCGTCAGATTTATGATATCTGTAACGGTTATTGAGTTATTTGCCAAAAACTGTAATTTACCCCTATGTTCTATTTTGAGTAACGGCAGCCATGTTGTTTGACTTAAGACATACAAAATAATAAATTTGAAACGAGATACCCTAGTAATGATTAATTTAAGGTTTGCTTCCATTTGACCCAGTGGTTTTAGAGGAGAAGATTTTTGAAAGTGAGCTAACGACGGACGGACGACGGACGACGGACGCAAAGTGATGGCAATAGCTCACCCTGGCATAGCCAGGTGAGCTAAAAATAAAATTTTCTTCTTAATCACCAAAGATTTACATGCTGTTATTTGTATGGCATTGTCCGTCTGTCCGTCCGTCAACACTTTTTTTCAAGGATATAAAAATAATAGAGATTTTAGCCTATGATCTTCTACTAAAATTTTCGCTAACTATCAGAATAGAAACTTGTGGCCAAGTTTTGTTCAATTGGCTAAGTCGCAATTTTTGGTAAACAAAGAACAAGAAATCCCGTATGACTTTTTTGGATTCTTAATCACGGTGACTTGGCACATGTTTCATCAATTTACACATGACCTTTAGGAAATAAAAGAAGAAAAAAATCAGAAAAAAGGGCTATCAGTCAATGCCTCAAAATTAAAGACTAGAAATGGTGAATAGAAGGATATTGAGTAAATGCACATGAGACAAAGTCTCTACAAATACATGGTAAAAAACAACCAGAGGAACAACGCTTTTATTGTTGTTCTTCATTTTGAAGTCACCATGAGGCCTTCAACAATGAAAGTATGCTTTTTGTTAATAATTTGAATAAATAATCCAGGATGAAATGTCTGAGCACGACGACATTTTACTACAAATAGCAACACCGTGAGTTTCCGGATGCCAATAAACGGGTTCTTGTCATATGTCATTTTGGGTATGCCATTGAAATAAGTTTCACAGAAAGTTTGTAAAACATCATTTGAAGGGTGATTCTAAAACGTGTAACGGAACGGAACGAAAAGAAACGAAACGGAACGATTTCGTTTTTTCTTTTAGTAAGTATCCTAATTCAAGAAACTAAACAGTTTCGTTCCGTTTCGTTTAGGTTCATTTCTGTATTTTAGATCCGTTTCTTGATTTTTTTCTTTATGTGTAAAAGAGACAAAGGTTCTTATTGCAAAGTCTTTTATTTCAGCTTTCTGTGAAAGAAGCTGCTTTTCCCGTTCATGGGTTATTTTTTTAATTATTCTAACCTAGCTCGTGCATTTTTTTTCTCGAAAAATTCCGATTCCCGCGTTACGCTAGTACCTTATGAGAACAGCTACATTAACAAAAACATCATTCTTTTACTATTTTACGGCTTCATTGAAAATTGGATTGGATCCGAAAATAAACTAAACCAAAAGATGAAAATTAATGAAGCATTTCGAACATACGACCTTCAACTACGAGGCAAGAATTGCCCTACCCAATTGCACTGGCCTTGTTGTGGGCCATAAAGCAGAAAATTTGTTGGAACTGACTTTATTCTTTATCATCTATTTGTTTATTTTACCTTGTCTTTTATTCTGTACATTTGTCTTTTATACATCTTATTTGTGGCCTTGGCTCGCCTAGCCCAAGCCAAAATAAGCTTTTGTCATCACTTCCGTTGTCCGTCCGTCGTCTGGCGTAAACTTTTCACTTAAAGATCTTCTATGAAATTACTTGGCCACTTGGAACCAAACTTTGTCACAATAGTCGTAAGATGGTCCCTTTAAAACAGTGTACCTTAACCAAAATGGCTGTCATGCAGCGGGTATCATAGCGTAACACTGAGCCTTATACAAAAACACATTCGAAGATCTTCTCTAAAACTACTTGGCCAATTGGAACCAAACTTGGTCATAATAGTCCTTATATGGTCCCTTACAAAAATGGTGTTTTTCAGGTTCACACTAAATTCAAAATGGCTTCCAGCGGGAAACACAGTTTAATATGGACCCTATGGGAACAGTTTCAAAGATCTGTTCCTCTGAAACTACTTGACCGATTGGATCTTAACTTAGCCACAAAGGTCCTCCGATGGGTCTTTTTGAAAATTTGTGGTTAAGTCTGCAACTAGTGCTTGTATGGGACCCTTTAGAAACTCTGTCTGACAGGTTTTGGTTCTGTCGTATATTTCTGTTTGTTGTAAAAAATAGTTTAACGAATGTTTATGCACCAGGTTCCAGGTGAGCGATAGAGGTTCTTGATAGCCTCTTGTTTGTTTCTTTTGGTCTTATCATCTGTTCAATAACAAAGGCACTCGTTCTATTGGTTACTTAGCTAAGTCGTTATAACGAGATACTAAGTCGTTATAACGAGTTAGCTAAGTCGTTATAACGAGATACTAAGTCGTTATAACGAGTTAACTAAGTCGTTATAACGAGATACTAAGTCGTTATAACGAGATACTATGTCGTTATAACGAGATACTAAGTCGTTATAACGAGATAAAAATAAAACACCACCTGGCACTAACAGACTTCCGTAGAAATCTTAATGGTAGCAAGGTAATGAAATGTAGAAAATAAATAGTCTTGGTAAAGATGTGTAAATGGAATTTTTTAAATACTTCGATATTGATGATAACTTGGTTTTATCCAGAGTTGATATTAAACAATCTTGTTTTAAGATTGATCCACAGTCAATATGATATAATTTGGAAAGATAAAATATATGATGACAGAAACGATAAAACAATTTGTCAGAAAATGACCTCAAATAGAATTGTTTCATTTGCTCAAGTTGTCATTTAAACAAACGATATCTGTGGGAAAATAAGATTTTATGAATTAAAATTGTTTTGTAAGTTGACCAACCTATAAATAAAATGAAACATACACTCGACAGATGTGTGTACACAGCGGATCAATCGACAAATGGACAACTTGATGAAATATTGTTGTGTACTTATCCAAGAACGTAATTTATCAATTTTTTGTGTATTAATTTATGCCAACATATTAGGCAATTATAAATGAAAATTACGTTTTCTCTGTGAGGTCACGCATCGTGGACTGTCACAAAAATCAATAATCTGATAATGTACGTAATGTGTTTTCAAGTGATGCTGTACATGATCATAATATTATAAAAGCACAAAGGTCGACTCTTTTTTTTTCGCAAATTCGGAAAAAAAATCAAACAAAATTTGGCCAGTTATAGCGATTTGAAAGGCTAAAAACTTCTTAATAGGCTCCCGCCTCGCGGTCGCCTTTTAAAATGTTTTACGCCTTTCAAATAAATTTCGTGAATTCATTTCTATTGTACATAAAGTATAAATAATTTTAAAGTAATTTTAAGACCTGATTTTAACGAGATGTAAACATGACCAGAATACATCCTTAAGACAAACTTAATTAACTTCATCTTTCTATGCAATATTTATATATATTTCAGAGTGATATGCATTCATTGCTCTGCCTCATCCTAATATACATGTTTATATGTAGATGGCAATGCATTTTTGTGATACCCCAATTATTTGTATATGTGTATAAAAATGTTCACAATTGTTATTTTTCCTTTATTTTTCCCGGCTTATGAAAAGGCCCGAAGCATCCTCTGAGCTTGGAGTATGAGTCGTCCTAACAGAGGACCCCGAGGGAACCCCGGGATATAGAAATAGGACCTAGTATCTCCGGCTTGCGGGGTGTGACCCCTCCTAAACGGAGGCTGACCCCGAGGGTCCCGGGATATAAAAATAGGACCCATTCCGTGGTTGTGCGAGATTAATAAATACACAACCCATCTTTCGGATGGGATGTAAACTCAGGTCCACGTGTTGGAAGAAATGCCACGCTTCCTGCACGTTAAAGAACCCTTGTAGCAAGCTCTTTTTGGGGTGGTCCGTAGGTGATCGGCTACAAGGCTAAATTCCCCGCCCTTGACGATTTCACCCTACTATTCCAGTGACAGTCAGAATTTCCCGTCCCATGGGCCTTTCCATACCCCAAAGTGATATTTATTAACAAACTTGTTCTCGTCTTGATATAGCTGAAATATTGCTGAGTAGACGTTAAACAATATTCAATCAATCAATCAATCTATATATAATGCATCTTTAGCTAGATTAATCCTATCTGTATATCCTCTAGAACTAGAGTTAAAGGGAAGATAACAAAAACTAGATCTAATTTTCTTTGAACTTACACCTAGAACTCGACGAAAATCTTCACTTCTGATAAAATTTACGACAAAAGAGACAATTTTATTCGAAATAACCAATTTCACAAACATGGATATCTTTTCTTGCTTGCGGAGCTAGCACAAATTATAATGATTTTCTCATTTCTCTTCGTGACCGCCTTATTTTTCAAGGCTTAAAAAATTCATTCTTATACGATAATTAAAAATGTTCTCTTATAAATATCGGTCTCTGGTTGAAATATTTGTAGTTTGGGTCCGAACTCTGATTCAAGATTCTTTTGTACTTAATACCGGGATGATTAATTCTTTTTACTGTCTACGATCTTTCAATAGCAATTGCTATTGATTTACTACCGGACACTACCACAATGGAATAAGAGATTTGGCGCCATAAAACTGGTTTGACTTTCACTCTTGACAACTCTTTGCATTATCTTTTTTTATTGTGTCTTTTCGCGTCTTTTATATCTTATTTTGTCTTTCATTCTGAAATTGTTATGAATACTATAAATATATTTATGACATGTGTATAAGTGTTAAGAAAATAGCTAGCAGATGATAGGTGTTTGGATTCTTCAAAACATAAATAAAGAATTGAAATTAATAATTTATTAAGTCAATTTTATGGCAAAAATTCTTTATTGAGTTATTAAATTATTATCTTATGGCTACGAAATTGAGATTAACTCCCGACACGTGTGTTCTTGTCAATCCATAGACCCAGGGAATTATAACAAAAATGCAGTTGTTCATTAGGTATATTTCCTCTGTTTTCAACTAAAAATCTCTTAAACAGTTACAATATCATAGAAGGGTAAAGGCAAACTTCATCTTTTGTTGTTAAATCTTACTTATTGTGGCTTGAAACGACACGAAATTCGTTCTCCATTGTTATATAACTTTTTCTACAGTAGATTTTTAGAAAAAAAAAATCGTTTAGACTGCTTTAATCGTGTTTTCGTTTTATAAGAAAGTTTTGTTGCTTGGTGGAAATGAAATATAAAAAAAAATTGTCATAGTGCACCAGCAAAGTAGTCCTATTCTGTCTTTTCATGCATGTTATGCTCAGGATAACATGTTTTTAAGATGTTTATAGAAAGACAAAAATTGTCCGGATAGGAGGGAGTACATAGATAGTGCTCCGACACATGGCCTGTGACGAACAAATTGCTTTATTCCTTTTCAAAGCGAGAGTATGACAATAAAAATTATCTAATCGTTCTTAGTCATGTTATGCAGACATAACATTTCATCCAAATTTACTTGGGGAGCAGTAATGAGAACAGGTCTAAGTCAACTTGAAACTAAATTTGATCAAACTTAGAACAGTCCTAGAATCATGTCTGGCCTGGCCCTGCAATCATGACAGTCTTTGTTTTGTTTGTTCTAGCCATGACTGTTACCTAATGTGAAAAGCGGATGAGAGGAAACATTTACAATGGCTGAAAATTACAATCACATGCCACAATCTGTAAGGGAACTACACAGGAAAAACACAAATAAGACAATAGACAAAAGTAAACAACGATAGGTACTCGGGACAGCCAGACTTTGTACCGACGCGAGCAAAAGCCAGCGGTAGGGTAAAACCAGTTAATGGATACCCTTACCTTCGTGTATGTGTCCCGTTTCCCTATAGTACGTGTATTTACTTTATAATATAAGTAAAATGCAAATACCTATTTTATTTTTTTTTTTTGTTTTTATGTTATTTTTTCTGATATTTGATTTGCTTAACAATTTGCAAATAAGACATCCAATGAAAAATGTTAATCAACTGATAATACTTGAATACGTCATAAAATATATTTTGTAAAATGTAGATAGAATAATGGTAGTTTTCAAGGTCGAGACAGAAAATATCACCGTACCCGCTTTGAAACTAGTGATATTTCCTATCGAGACCTTCAAAACTACCATGATTGTTTTTATCGGCAACGTCATAAGAGTCATGAAGTCATATTCGTGACGTCATTGCTTGGTATTTTTTTGTATCAGGTCAGTTCGGAGATACTGACAATATCAGTCAGTAAGATCAAGGAGAAAAATGTACATATTTCCGATAAATGGTAATATCTGAAGTAACATATAGATGACAGTTTATATCTGTATAACTTTTTCAATCTTAACAATCTGCACAACTTTATTCTACTGCAATATCGGTAACTTATTTATTCTACACTATGCTAATTTTTATTTTTACTTCAGCAGCTGATGCCTTGTCAATTATAATATTTAATTGTTGTGATTTTAGAAATTTGTGTCGCCGCCAAAAACAAAGGCATATTAAGAAGCTATTCTTACGAATTCACAGATGAATTCATTCATATCGTATTTAGATACGTGAGAATAATTGATAAGAAGGTACAAAGTAAATATTCCCGACAAGTCAGTGACGAAGACAGTAATATCACAATCAAGTACAAAACGATTAAATAGAAAACATATCCGACAATCAAGCAATCAAGCATATCATAATAAAAAAAAAACAAACATTATTTACAAATTTATAAAGGTCAGTCATTTTAAAAATATTTCTTACGAAGTCAGTGGTGAAATCAATTATACGAAAAACAATAAAAGATATTGCCGTAAAATTTTGCTAATCTTATAAAATAGAGTTCTAAAAATATTTGCCATATGATGTTGATTTTGTGCTATTATTTTCTTATAACTGTTTATAAGTAGACAAACTGTGTGGATAGCTAATTAATATATACTCCGCTCCCCAATTCAATTTCAGAAATAACGAAAAAAGAAATTTCAAATCGAATTAAATTTTTAAAAAGTTGTACAATGACAATGTGTACTGAATTTTCTGTAAAAGTTTCATTGAATTTCAGAAAGTGCTTACTACCCCTATGCGAACGGTCTAACCGAAGGAGTTACGGACAATATGATCACTATATACTAACTAGCTAAATCGGGGCGTATAAAAATTGAACAAATATTTATATATTATGCAATGTAATCTGTTAGCTCAATTTTTCGTATAAAATTAAGATATTCCGCTTTATGACAAAAAAGTTTTCAATCTCTTCTTAATTTTTGCATCACAGTGAGGACAAAAATCCATCTTGTCGGCACACGTCTCACATGTCAGACGATGACCACAATTTACAAACAACATACAAATGTCATTGGTTCGACATCTCACGCATTTCAGTTTCTCCTTTAGTTGTCTGTTAATTGCTATTAACTTTTCTGGGTCTGAAAGACAAACATATTCAAAAGATATTATAAATCATAGAACAAAGAGTTAGCACAGCTTTCAATTCGACTTAAGTTTACTGAGGAAATATATCAGATTTTTTCAAGAATTCTATACATGTGTTTTTTTTTCAAACTATTTAACCAGAAATGCTGAACAAACTAAAGTTTTCTGATAACTATCAGAATAGAACTTTTTAGAAGCTGTTCTATAGATTTAACTTATCAGCTACATGTATCCCAAACCAGAGAAATTAAAAATATTTCTGTCTGCATGGACTAACACATTTCTATAAAGTATTGACACAATATTTCTACCATATTTTACCTAGAAAATAGTTAAAACAATTATTGATTAACCTTTTTTTTCGGTGTTACAATTGTGATTGATTGAACACTGTTAATGACCTTGCTTGTAGGCCGCGTATAATTTGGGGTATTAAACAACGACCGGGGAATAAAGGAGTTGTAATTACAAAAATCGAAGTTTAAATATATGGCAAGAAACTAGAACTCAGAAAACAATGACCTTAGACAGCTACAAAACGCAGAAATAAAAACGCAACATTCAAAACCAAGGCACTCAAAGTGTGAATTCCGATGAAACTGAGTGATATTAGGTGTTTCGGTAGGGTAAGCATGTCCTGCTCTATTCATTAGGGTAGCAAAATTACTAAAGAGAATTGTTAAGAGCCCAAATGAAAGAAGCAAAAAGTCAAAACATATATGCAAAGCCAAAATGCAATAGTCCAGACATAGTACTGTCATTCCAAAAGAAACGATGGGTTAAACCGATTTAAGGGCGGGCTTAACACACCTTCCATTGCCGTAGTGTCTGAAAGCAACTCAACTGCAATTTCTATTGAAACGTCGCAGACAACGAAAAGAAATGTTCATACCATTCTGAAGTATAAGATGAATATTGGATCCCAGTTTCGCACCAAAGCTTCAAATTTTTCCACAGGAAACTGATATCTATCAAAGAACTTTATTAAAGATCCTATCAAACGTTTTTGAAGCCTTGACTTATAAGGCAGTCACGGAGATACCGATGTCTAATGCAAGATTACAAATAAAAAAATAGCAAAGTAACTGTGAATCTCATTTCTGCATATGCGCATTCCGCCAACTTATGTCTCTTCGGTACAGATCAAATCAACACATTTGGAAATCCAAAAACCGAAATATGTGCAAAAGCTGATAGAGAACAAGTCACCAATAGGATCTAAATAGAAAAGCCAAAATCAACTAACAGCTAAGGACAGAGCTATGCAAGAGGGAGACACTCCTTAGTTTTTAACGAAGTTTTCCTAGATTTGGACATTGCAAGTTTTCAATAAAATCAGTTTTCAGGCCCATCGAAGTTCTGGTCACTTGGTTGGTGAATACCCTCGGGAAATGACAGTCCACCAGCAGAGGCATCGACCCAGTGGTAACAAATAACAAAATATGAATTGGAGATAACAGTAAACTACTGCCCTGGCGACAGATTACAATGCAACAATCCATAACGGAACCGCACAAGAGAAAACTGGTAAAACACTGTTGCGCTACGAAATCAAAATCAATTCAAAACATCCCAAAGGGTTTTGCAAAGAGTCGTCATGTATTCCAGACATCAGCAGTATCAATGAGAGGCCAGTATATGTGTAAAAAGTCGCTGGATTACAAAGCCAATTTAACGGATTCGTTCAAAATATCCCGTCAATATCCGTTATTCCGTACAGAATGTAAGTAAGGTACTTGTATTCTGGATATTTTTAGGAACAGATAAATATAGCTTCTACAACGAGAACTAAGGTAATAAAGTATTATTAATATATTAAAATATTATTTCACCCTTTTATGCAAGTTAGTGCACTTGTTAAATTAAAGGTAAATTTTTGATAGAATAAATACTTGAAGCCGAAATAAAAAGATGTTTGTTGGGAGTTTTGTGAAGCTTAGAAATTCAGTACATAGTAGGCAAAGTGTTATCTTTAGGTAGAACTTAGAGTTCTACTCTAAACTTGTAGGCGTTTCCTGTTATCTTTTTTATTCTATTTTTAGAGTGTTTCTGTATCTTTGTATTTTTGTTTGGTGAGTGTTTGCTCGTCACAATTTGTACATATAAAAGTACTTGACTAGGCTATTTATTTTTCTCAAATAAATCCATCGTTGTTTGAAGCTTTGTCGACAGGTGCAAATATATATTTTTCAGGTAGTTCGCCCATTTTCGGCTTAATTCTGTTCACAGAGGAGTCTGCATAACTGTAAAATATTAACTCCGAATATAGGACAAATTGTAATATTAAATCTATTGTTTCACTCAATACCACGGTCCTCTATGCAGTTCATACAATACAAAAAGCCCAGTTAAACAGTTTTTTCTTATCATAATGACGTGCGAGTGTTAAAGCCACATAAAGAAATCATCTCAAATTGATTGCCGTACGCAAATAAAAGCCATCTTACCTCTCTCTTCTGGAGGATCTTCTGTTATTTTGCGTTGAGCTGTAAAAATATAAATTTTTTAGCCTTGTTGAAACTAAAAGAAAATTCTTATTTTTTTAACCAGAAGGGAAAAGACTTCTTTTGTTTGAAATAGTTCTATTTTCAGCTAGATTCACGTCTACCCTGATTTGACTACCGACTTTGACATTTTTCTGGATTGACCAACTCACGGTGTGACGGATGTTGTAAACAGAGAAGGACATGCTTGACCTTCAGGAGCACCTGATGTCACTCTCAGTTTCACTGGAGTTCACACTGTTAGTGCTTTGTTTTGAATGTTGTGATTTCTGTTTCTGTGCTTTGTGTCTGTCTAGCGTGCTCCAATAATACTTCAACGTGAAAAGTTTTGCTGATAATGCTGAGAGATATATTTTATTGATATTCAGTGATGTGCACATTGTTGTTTATGTCCTGGTTCGTTTTTGTTTTCGTCACAAGAAGTTTGAACTTACTACAAACCGCTTCTGTGTTTTTGTCAACATTTGATACAACAAAATTAATGTGTAAAAAATTATATACCAAGATTATGTATATTCAATATTCAAATTTTCACTACAAAAATTTCACTTTCGCCACCATGCTATGACGAATCGTTTTATTTTGTAATGTTTCTATTTCAAAAATGGTAGTAAACATTGTTGAGTAGATCCTGAGTCTTTAGAATTTTGAACATAACAAAATAAATTGAAAGTTTCCCTCTGACCAGTCCATTTGCAATGACAAAAATTATTATTTTATTAAACTGATCGATTTTTTTTATCCTTTTCTTCACTTTGTTTGAGTTTTTAACAAAATAAGGGGAATTTAACTTTTAACTATTATTTTTTTCCATTCATGAATTCCTTTAAACCAAATTAAAGAATTTGACTGTTCCCAGTCATTGTCAATGCAAATCTCTAATTATTCGTTTCGTATCATCGGAAAATTTCAGTGAATGGATTGATTATTTTTCATGTCATTAAATGACGAGTCCTTTCTCGTCAATTGTGAATTGTATTTCTCAAATGACGAGTACTTGGACTTGAACTGTTATGGACGTGACGATTCGTCCCGTCCCGGCCCGTCAGGTTCACGGCAGCAAGGGATACGTTGCACAGTACTGTACAAAACAAAAAAAAAAAACACCAACTATGACATAACCGAACTTTTCATTTCTAGTTTGAAGTTTTTTTTTTATATTTTTATATTTTTATTTGTTTTTCTTTAGATTCGTCTTTGTAAGGCTGTCTCAAAGTGTGTTAAATACAAATTGTCATGTTTTTAGATATTCCCTTTTTCCCGTTTGTATCGGTTTCCGTTTGGCTATGTTTTGATATTTACTATTGAGGTGGTACGGGAGTTTAAAATTACGCATCATTCTTGCGCAATTGACAAAAATTGAAATTCACTGTAGGAATTATGGCAAAATGATTTTCGATGTCTTATAAGAGTTAAATTTGATAAAATTTGCCACTTTTAATGGGTAACCATGCAGAATATTGTACATTTTCTATTAAGGGGAGATAATTTGTATCGAAATAAAAAGAAAAAAAATAAGTTTTTCGCCATTTATTCAAAAATAAGCTTGGTGACCCCAACATTTTTTTCTTGCAAATCGAAGGCAAGTATATTTGCTAAATATTTACCAAATTTTAACAAATTCTATCTGACGTAACTAAAATAAATCGAATTTTTGTTGAAGTTCGCTAATTTTCCCTATTATTTCAACCAAACTAGCCGATTTTTACATGACAGATTTCATTCTTATATGGCCGGTGACCCCTTATTTTTATTTTATCTTTTGTATGCTCTAAAAAATAGTATAATTCATGAAAATATCTGGAAATTCTATCTGACAGTTTTTAAACCCCCGTACCACCTTAACAGTTCACTTCCAGATTTTTCAAAGTAACAAGGATATTTAAAGAGTTTCGTTTTTAAAGTAAACGATGAAAAAATCCATATACAAGTTGTTACCTAGAAATGAATTTCTCTGGGTTTGCTGCAGATTACGTTCTTTATTATATATAAGATCCATAAGCTCCTGTACATTAAAATTAGAATTACCTGAAAATAGAATTAGACTTAAAGTATACTAGACAGATCAACATGTTGACAATCTATAGTCTACAATTCATGTAGACTAAGTGTAAACCATCGTGTATTTTCGTTGCAAAGAAGAGATAAGGTGATGGAAATCTTAGAGGATGTGTTAATTCCCAGGAAATTTATATTATTATTGAATTTGATAAAATTTGCTACTGGGACTTTTCAAATTGAAAAGATATTCACCGAGATGAAATGGAGATGAATATTGTTAACCCCTTCAGCAATTTAATTTCAGTCAAAAATTGATTAATCATATGCTTAAACATAGAGACAAAAATAAACAAAGAGAGAATCGAAATTTTGATATGTCTTCTCTTTTTTCTGCTTTGTAATTCATTCTTTTGACGATATTGAGGATATATATTGTATAAATAAAATTAAGGTTCATCTTCGATTAACAAATTACAATAGCATTAAAATGTGTTCATCAAGTAATGCTGTTCATTTCCTGAAATCGATGGACGGTGGAATTCTGGAATTTCAATTTTTTTATGTGTAACCCATTGCAGGGTGATAAACATTTCAGACAATCTGTGAGCTATTAAAAGCCAATTGCAAATTGAAATTACATTCCGGACAATATCTCTGGTTGACATTATACATGCTGTTCACTTTTCAAGCTGTTTTCTGCCAAGTAAATAACAGAAAAATACCACCATGCAATAGATCTGTTTATCAATTTCTTTACAACAACTGAAATCAAATCAAGTTTCTCATAGAGTTGTTCCTATTATTCTAACAACATTAATCGTTGTTCATTCTACTGTATTATTCTTATTGATCTTTTTGATATAGATCGTAAATGATATAGTTATTTATTACATACTTAGTAAAAATAAAAGCGGTTATGCATGATCAATATGACCGGAAGTAAACTGTCCATATTTTCACACCCCGGGAAAATAATAGGTTATTTTATGCTCCTCGTGCATCTCAGACAAAATAAACGACTTCCGGTCCATATTGGCCTGGGCAAATAAACGACTTCCGGTACATATTGGCCTGGCATTTCTAAACGTCGGAAGTATGTAATAAAAAGTTTAATACATGTGCATTTCCATATTGGCCTGATTATCATCCCTCGACCCACATTGACCCTCGACTTCGTCTCGGGCCAATATGGGTGTCTCGGGATGATAACCAGGCCAATATGGAAATGCCCATGTATTAATCTGTATTTACAGTGTCTGCATTTTGTATATATATTGAGAGAATATTATACGGATTTTAAAATGGTGTAAATTATGGTACATTATATATTTGTTTGACTGGCATTCATCAATTGTTCTTACTGAAAGTCAATCGAAACAATTACCGTTTCTTCTAATAAATTCAAGAGCAGCGTTTTTTATATCGTCATGTGGTAATCCATAACTCTGAATCTGTTTCAAAACAGGGTGGTTAACATTGTAATCTGTAAAATATTAAATTCAAATTGGTATATTGTAATTTGTAATTTTAGCACCATTTTATATATATTCATAAAGCTGTAAAGGTTCTTGCAAAAATGTGAGCTGGAAAAAAATATTCATTTCATATTGTTGTTAAGTTGAAATATACATTTCAGTTCTAGTCGTGTTATTTGTCATATATACATGTATAATAAACAACTGACACAGAATATGTCTCGCCTGCCCTATGCATCGCCTGACTCTGTACATCGATCTTCAGCAGCAGCCATTCTAACGAAAATCAAAGTCTAAAAATGTGTGCAGTACCTAATTTCTAAAATTATTATGCGATCATTCATGCACGACCGATGAGTCAAGGTCACCATTTTGGTGTTCAGTCAGTACGTATTCACCAAGACGCAACTGTATGTCAACTATCGAGTGGCTAGGGTGAACAGTAATAAACAATTCAAAATTTCATTGTCAGAGAAGCTTAGCTACATTGACATCAATTTAGATTTTCAACTAAAACTAATCTCTTCTGATGCTAAATCTTTCGCATACAA
Organism: Modiolus philippinarum; assembly: GCA_002080025.1. Taxonomy (NCBI): domain Eukaryota; kingdom Metazoa; phylum Mollusca; class Bivalvia; order Mytilida; family Modiolidae; genus Modiolus; species Modiolus philippinarum. The sequence goes on from MJUU01060274.1 coordinate 44,759, forward strand.
AATATATATGACCTAACATATGTGGTTAATGTAAACTAGACGCGGGGAATAGCTTGACATGCGATGAATATAGAAACATTTCAAAATTAGCTGAGCGACACTGCAGATGTATATACATAAGACGCCAATAAACACACTTGCACTGATATTAATGTACTGTATACGAACCATGAGTTGTTGTTAAACAAGGTAAAAAATTTCAAAGTCACTGGAGCGTGACTGCTGGACATTTACATAAAGTGCCACTGACACTGATCCCAACTAATTCTTATGCAACGTCATTAAGAAAAAACAATAGACCATCCGGACTGTTTGATGTTTAATAGACGTAAATAAAACTTAAACATTAGAATAAAATGCAAACTTTCAAAATAGCGGAAAATGACGGTAATGGCAGAGACTTACAAATGCCACTAAAATGATATTAATGCAGGTGCGCACCAAACATCAATGAGTTACAATGACTGATATTAAATAGACACGAGATAAAACTTGAACAAAAGTGGACGCCGCCGTCTCCGTCTCACAATTTTCGCATTTTGTCGTTTGCTGGACAAAAAAAAATGTATATAAAAGTTCGATCCCTCTCAGATAGTTGGAACTATAAATACGTAAATCATATACACATTGTTAAAAGAAGACAGATTACTCACCTTATATAATCCATTTGGACGATATTAAGCTGATGGAATGCAAATCGAGCGTTACTTTTCAATTCAAATTTAAGTTAATCATAACAAAAATAAAGGTATATATTTAAAGTACGATTTTCTTAATTGCTAGGCTGCTTATATTTGGATTTCCTGAAAGCTCCCCAGACTTCTCTCTTTCCTACACAATAAATGTATATACAATACAAAATATTCAGTATTTTACTGGACTTTAACCACCACAATCAAAATAACCGATTTCAAAATTTCCCTTGAATGCATTTCTGTGTCGATTTTCATTTTTTTTTTGTTCACAGTACAACAGAGCTAAAGGTTTCATCTATTATTTTGAATTAAAAAAAAATGTCGTGATTAACAGACAAACACAAAATTACAAAGTAAAAATTTACATTGTTTCTTTAAGAAATAGTGAGGGAGAAAATTATATATGTGTCTAAACTACGGAAGTTAAAATAACATTTGAAATAAAAATTATTTCAAAGCTACCAAAAAAAAAAAGCTGTTTGTCAAGCTCTTTTAAAGGAATTAAAATAAGACCAGAAATGAATTCTGCAGAATACGTTGAAAAGAAACTCTTTTTACATGAATTTAAATAATTATACGGTTTCAAAAATCCTATTGCAGTAAGTGAGAACCGAACCGTCAGTCAAAGAACGAACAATCCATGGACAAAGGCAACATCGGAAACACTAGGAAACAAGGACACCACTTGAGAACGGGACAAAAAAGAAAAACTGAAGACACACATACAAATGAACAACACGGACTCAATAAAAACCATGGTTGAGATCAGGTGTACCGGTAGAGTAAGCATCACCGTGTTGAACATGCCAACTCCGGTAGTAAAGTCAAATCCGAAAGAGTAAAAACAAACTTTAGTTGTAGAGGGAAAGATCTGTTGTAGTCTCGGAAACAGATATCGCGTAACGATCGACAAGATCGTGATGTCGGCCGTAAAACTTCTGTAGTGATGACCTTAAGTTTTTGGTAACGTACCCTTGCCTAAGTAGTCTATTTGTAAGCAACTAGGCTCTATCAAGGAAGTCGCTGTATCGACCACAAACTCTTGAATAACGAATGAGTTGTGAGATGTTAACTCCATATGCTGGTGCTTTTGGAATATTGCCACAAAAAAAGGGAAGTTTACTATTGGAAAAGTGAAGTAATCGCGTTTGTCATACAACCTAGTGTGTAATGTACCTCTGTTGTCAATTTCAAGATGAAGGGCAAGGAACGAGGCCGATGTGGAAGTACCTATAGTACCCTTAATTTCAAGCTCTTTTGGATAAATGAGATGAAGAAAATCACCAAAGTGAGGGTTGTTTATTGATAAAATATCATCTATATAACGGAAGCTGAAATTAAAGGACTGGACCAGTTTTTTGTCTTTATTTTGAAGAAGCCCTTCAATGAATTCTGCCTCATAAGAATGGAGAAACAGATCGGCTAAAAGAGGTGCACAGTTCATGCCTATTGGAATTCCGATTGTCTGTTGAAAAACAAATCCTCCAAACTGGACAAATATATTGTCAATCAGAAACTCTACTATTTAATCACTTCTTCCTCTGTGTATTTTTTCTGTGATTCTGAGTCGTATTACACAAAGTGTGCTTGTTCTCTGCCTATGACAATGAACTTATGTCTTCGTTCGCCGTTCTTACGGGAGAAACATCTATGAATAATGTCTTTCAGTCGCGATTTCATGAGGAATGGTAGTATAAAGTGTGGAGAAGTAAAAAGTTTTAATGCTATTACAATGCGATAATGATCTTGATTGTAGGATGTCAAGCAGATCTTTAGAGTTTTTTAATATCCACATTTCATTTACACAACTTCTTGAATAGCTAGTATCACAGTATTTTTGAAGGCCCTCTTTTACGGTTGTCAAGATGGAGGTTAAAAGCTTAGAAAGAGGTTTTGTGGAACATTTTGCAGATCCAGCGATGTACCGTTGTTTGTATGGGCATTTGTGTAATTTTGGTAACCAGTATAAGGAAGGGAGATCTGTGTCTTCCTCTCACTATGAACAGAAAAAAGTACTGTCCATACCAGGAACAGTGATTTTTTCACTGCCATTCACTGTTCTCTGCTGTGGTAGTACTGTGAAATATCTATTAAGTACTGTCAAGAACTGTGCCAATCGGGTACAGTCATTAACAGTAATACCCAAGTACTGTGATTAACTGTCCAGTACTGTAACAGTAACACACAGTAAATGACAGTATTTACGACTACTGTCATGCACTGTCCCGGATTGTTACAGTTCATGTCAGTTAATTACAGTTTCACTTGTACTGTCCTGCACTGTGGTTAATTGTGACAGGCAGTCACAGTCGATCACAGTATTACCGTATTTGTGCTAGATTCATGTACATGTATTTATATAGACTCTCTTTTTCTGAATCCAAAACTAGTAGTTAAAAATAACAAATAGAAATATTAATACGTAAGTTTCAGCTTTTAATTTGATTATTTCCACAACTTTTTGATGAAAAATACAAATTGTCAAACAAACAATTATTTCCTGTATAAAATAAAAAGCCCGTGCAAATTTACTGAAAAGAAAATAATAAAATATCAACTTTTATTTATACTGAATTATTTAATTAAAAGTAAAACAGAATTATACCAAAAACTATATAATAGAAATAAATAATGAACCAAAGATTTTAAATATCCTGGCAGGGGTATAAAATTTAAGTCAACATTAAGTTGGAAGTTGGTACTAAAAGAGGCAATTAAAACTAGATTTGCAATTGCAAGCAATAGCCGATGTCACCCCAGACCCCCAATTCGATGATTCCATCTTATTCGCAGCCTAAAAATCTACCTAGAAATCAATGTTCATTAAATTCCGACAAAGTGGAAATTTTGACGTATTTCGGCGGCCATCATGGAAATGGCGGCCATTTTTAAAATTTAAAATGCCGAACATAAAACTTTGGATGGCGGTCCTACTTCATGCAAAGTTTCGAAATATTTCATCAAGCCATTTCAAAATAATCGCTCGAACAAAAATATGTGGAAGAAAAATAATAATAATAATAATAATAATAATCAGAAGAAACGTAGAATAACAACATGTCACCCCGACAAAGTCTGGGGTGACATAAAAATTTGACCACATTCTCAGCTTATTCAGACGAAATTATACAAATATTTTATTTCACCGAAACATAAATTATTGCAGCCACGTGTGGACAATTTAAATGTCACACCTTATTACACAGGTGACAATGATTATTGGCAAAATAACATGACACAGGGGGTGTACATGTTACTCGGGTGTGTTAATTGAAAAAAATAGATAACGTCTCTTGAAAGTATTAAATTCAACAAAACTATATCATTTCAATTTGGGGCTTGGGATTTTTACCCGAGCCGGGAATTTTTTTTGGCCCGCTACACGGGACAGATTATTTATCCCGCTGTACACTATGCTAGGCTTTTTTTTTTTGATGGACAAAGTCAGAGCCAGAATATTTTTTTCAACTAAGATGCTGGTCAGAAAAATTTTTTTTTTGAAAAAATCAGGACCGGAAACTTTAAATACCAGCCCCTCCCTCCCTCCCCCCGAAAATCAAATACTCCGTGCCTCTTAGACACTCGAGAAGATAGAGAACCGTTTTCTACAAGCTGTTTTCTGTTCGTGTTTTTTTTGTTGTTGTTTTTTTTTTTTCTTTAAGCGAAATCTACATGTATAATGATTCACAAACAGACTGAAAAATGATGAAATAAAAGGGGTGTCTAGTCGTTATTGAAATGTAAGTATGAGGCAAAATAATCGGAACTCTCCTGTAGTGTAGCATGAATTTGCTATAAAATGTTCTACAGGAAGGTATTAAAAACAAACAATTATAAATTGAATATCCAGTCTAAGAGTTAAAAGGGGGACGTACCATTACTGGCTGCAGTGAACCCCAAACACTGTCTTTATTAACTCTATTTAACTCATTTGGACGATTATGAAAAAGTGTCGCTTGATAGGTAATACATTCTTCAGAAAAACAAAATATGGTTTAATTTCTCCTATATATGTGCATGGAATAAATTTTCTGAGGTTAAGTTAACTCCTGCTATTAGTCATGTTATTTTTCTGTATATTGTCTGCAATTGTCTAAGTGCAAGTTAGCAATGCTTTGACTAAAATATAATAAGTAAAGATTTAAATGCATCTCTTCTAGACTAAAGAGGAAGATAATTCAATATTGGTTCATATTTACACGAGTAAAAATTAAAACTTGCAGAGGGCAGTAATAATATTATTTACACAAACTATTTATCATAGAAAATTTTAACACGCTTGTAATTGATTAACTATCTGCAAGGCTGGACTACAGTGAGAGTATGTGAAGACGGTGTATTGGATCTCAGTGGCGTTCTAAGTACCATGATATAAAACTCGGTATGATTGTTTCTCTCCTACGTTCACCATTGTTGACGACACAAAATAGGAATACCACTCTTTCGAGTGTTTCACATGTTAGTTTATATCAAGTATTATGTACCATTAAAACAAGAAACCCTCGAGATCTTGTCATCACACACTTGAAGAAAAAGAAATGATCTAGAGTAAACTATAAATTAGGCAAAAAAAAAAATAAAAATAAAAAAAATAACCCGGGTAAACCAATCTTACAATTTAAGCGAGTATTTATATGCTGTTCCACATCTTGAAATGCCTTCAACGGTAAACAAAATTAGCCTGTATGCATTGATGAATTTCATTTTCGAATAATAATTATTAAACTGCGATGGATTAGATATACATTTTAATTTTGAACCCAATTCATGAAAAGTTTCAGGTTATTTTTTCTTTGAATGTGTTTTACCACAGAGCCAAAGACCGTTGTGACCGAGTTTGATTGTAATTGCGCACGTGTATCTAATAAATGTTTTCCAGTGCTCCTAATATAGATAAGATATAGATTATTATATTTCAAGAAGACGAAAGGACCTTTGTAGATCTTTGTAGCTAATTATGGTTCCATTTGAAGCAACAATTTAAAGTAACACAAACGCCAGATATTTTTCACATCTAAAAATCGATAACATTTCCATGGCTTATAAATGTGAAAGGGTCAAACGTTTTTAGGATAACTTCAGTGAGACATTGTTAGCTCCCCTTAATAAGACATTGAAATTCAACCCTTAATGTGAAGAATTCTACCATTATTTATAATTTATGGCTTATTTTTAAAGCATAAACGAACTAAAAAGTGCAACATTTATGTTGGAATATTCATTCATTTGTAAACTGGATCCAAATTTTTAAAGGCGATTATACCTATACTATTTGGGTTATTGGATGTGGTTTGTTTCCATTGATTTATTTACTTTTTACCCCTTTTTGGGGCCATTTAGGGCTTGCTATATGGTGTGAGGTTCCTCACTGTGTTGAAGACCGTACGGTGACCCCTAGATGCTTTGTTTTGGGTCGTTTTAAACTGGATATGGGATGTTGTCTCCTTGACATTTACCCCATTTCTTTTCTTTTTCATATGAAATTCAGTTGTGAAATTTTGTTTGAGTTCCGATATGTAAATAGAGCATTGTTTTTCTTCAACAATTTCTTGAATTAGGATTTGACATTACAAAGAAAAAACCTAAAAATGACTTCTTTAGGTTGAGTAATGCGAGACATGTTCTATTTAGATGATTCACATTTCACTGGAAATTAGTAATTGTATAGTTTTTTCTCAGTACATAATTACTGTATGTTTGTATTTGCTTACTTCTATGGATGTAATGTGCAAGTAAATTATGATAAAATAAAGGACCGTTTCAGTTGTCTTTTAATAATCTGCAAAGACCAGTATGACAGCTTTTCAGAATTACCAATAGTTTAATTTTTATTTAAGGCAAGAAGAGCAATTTTGATGATTTTCCTCGTTCTGATCTAAAAATTGGTCATAGTGCATGAATTATACCAGATCCAGACATTAATACGCCTGTTTTCAAACGTTGAACTTCAGATTGAGTCAGATGACATGATTATATTTCATGTATATTGTGTTATGTGGCCATCGCTCGCACTATACATGTACTAGTATTCGGGTCTTCCGCTGATTGGAGATTGTTAATTGAATTGACGACGTTTCAATTACTAAGGGACCGACCATTTAACTTGAAGGGGGGTTATAGTTTTTCTGGATAAATTTATTTGTTTTTTTCACATGCATCAACAAAATTATTTTTTATATTATCATTAATTTTTTGGGCAGAAAGCCTCTTTCAGAATTTTTTTTCCATCATTTTAGCAGCTAAAATATTTTTACAAACAAAATTAGCTTCAAATTATTTTTTGGAAAAAAAACATAGCCCCCCTCCCCCTCCTTTTTAGTTAAATGGTCGGTCCCTAAAGCGCTGCCTGTGTAAACATATATTTGTTCCACCTGACAAAAGTTCCATTGGAAAAAATATTATAGTATTTATCTATTTAAATGCACATTTGCACCCATATAAATTAGGGTTGAAGGCATACATGAACAATAACAAAACCATAAAAAAAAAACAAAGATTACAAAATGAAAAATCATGCAGTTGTTGAGTCCACTCTCCGAAGCGCAAAAGACCTTCGTGTAACGAATGAAGCAGTATACTGCACGATTTGTGGACAATTTAAACATACATACAGTTTATCTGGTTTGCTTTCAATATTTGGTATTAAACGTTTTATTTCCTGTAAATAGTTTTCTCTATGTTGTTATTAAATGAAAAAAGGAAATGTTCTTCATCATCAGTAGTGTTGGAGTTGCAGTTCTTACATTTTCTGTTTTTTCGTTTAATATTTTTGTACCTTTCCCTTTCAATTTCTAAAATATGATCGCTGACTCTAAATTTCGTTAGATATTTTCTATTTTCATTTTTTTTTATATTTTTCCAAATATGGTTCAATTTCATACTTAAATTTACTATAAAGAAACAATTTATTACTTTATGTGAGATAATTTGATTTTTTAAATATATTATAAACATTGACATAATATTTCTTCCTTTTGGAACAAATAATATATATCATTTATTCTGTCAGGAACAAATATTATAATATCTGATCCGTGGGACTAAAACCGCGGCTAGCTACGGGGCACTTGTTTTAATCGAATAACACAGCACAGGTGACCTGATAAACTTACCTGAGCACCTTCCGACACGTGTACACATAGCAGGGGGTCAAATTAACATTTTTGCGATGTTTATTCAAACTGCAATGTATTTCATGAAATAGATAAAAATGATCTGAAAATGCATAAAACCTGTGGCATACATATTTATTCACGTTTATACAACTTTTTTAAAATGGTATTATCGCTATATTTTATTCTTATTCCTATAATTTTGTATTTCAGCATTTTTTTAAGTATTACGAAAAATAAAAATGCATTCAATTCAAATTTAAGCGGAATACATATCGATTTCCCGTTGACACTAGGCATACCTGAAATAGTTCTATAATGTTTGGTGTTTGACGGTATAATGTTGAATATAAGATTAAAACGAAAAAATAGATTATTTATTTTATTAGACGAAAGCGATTTATTTATTAATAGTTGTAACTGCATCAGCAAGACATACAGAGGCGCAGTAGTTGTACTACACAAGCATGATTGCAAGCAGACTGTAGCAACATTTTTTACAAATCCTTGATTGAAGAAAAGTTTTTAATTTTTCACTTCACGACCGCCATAATATATCAATTATTTCTACAAGATGTTTACATAAAACATTTCCAGTATGCTCGGAAACCAGCAATACACAAAACAATAACGTGAAGGTCAACAGATATAAGCCCTGTAGCCTTCTAAAACTGCTTGAATATGAAAAGCTTGAAGGCCGGGTTCGGAACTTTGTATGAAAGTGCATCAATACTAATTGCATCAATACAAACTACAAAAAGTTAAAACTTGGTAATGTGGCAAAAAGGCATGTTTAAAAAACATAAACGAAAGAAATTTTCGAAAGTTACTTTATTGAAGTGAATTGTCTTTTGTTGCAGACTGCAATGACATAATTTTCAATTCAGAAAATACATAAAGAAAAAAAAAGATGCGCAAAATGATTCTTTTTCATATTCAGTCTTGATTTCATTCATGACGAAACACGCTTCAAGTACACAGTATGTCCCTTGGTGACACCCGAACGGACGATTGACATCAGCAGTTGCTAATAGCATTGCACGTGTAAACATATTTTTCTGTGTATTGACGAATTACATATTCATTGTATTTTGTTGGACTTGAGTTGCATCCTTGATTCCCTGTAGACTTCACGAATTTACATTAAAATATATAAATAACTGAAACAATTCAAAATGAAAGAATGATTCAATAATAGTTTAAAAAGGTGAAATATATTATTTAATTATCTCTCATTATGAAAAAAATTGAGTTAATTCAACAATGAAAGATTGAATTCACCTTAGTTTCAAAGAAAATAACACTACGACTAGAGGCGGCGGGCAGGAATAAATGGAGACCCGGAGAAAGGAGAGAGCTGATGTGAGAACAAGCAATGAAACAACGCTTTTATTGTTGTTCTTCATCTTGAAATCACCATGAGGCCTTCAACAATGAGCTATGCTCATACCTCATAGTAAGTTCAAGATGGCCCCTAGCACTGGCTTGAGTGGAATTCATTGCTGGATGTCGAGCAAAGCTACATCCATGTTTATCATGTCATGGATGCGGGATCGTCAACAAACATAAAATCAACTGGCATAGTATTCTTACAATTGCTGTCATCCTTTGCCCGACAAAAAGAACAATAGAAGACAAACACAATGTTAAACAACCACATGGCACTCATCAAGTCAATATGCTTTTCGGAACCATGTCCCTGGTTTAAGGCAGCAGCAATTGGTTTCTCCCGATCGGTGAAATATTATTTATAGGACTATAATTTATTCGTGAAAAACTTTTTACCTTCTGTTTACATCTCAGTTCTACTATTTTTGGACACTACATGTATTTACAGCTGCATTAATTTTAAACAAAAAATATTTTTCAGTGCTAAAACGATTTTCCTCTAAAAATTAGAAAGCATCTTTTTGTTTTACCAGTAGCATTATCGGGTTATAGTGCGAATTTTCTTAGAATGTTATAGGTTTCTTTTTGCACATAGATTTTTAACCATACCAAGCTCTTATCGGGGGTAACTTGACTTCAATCTGACGGGGTCGGCATAAGGTTTAATCCCAAAATTCGAAATTATTCAGGTCATACGAAATTTTAGACCAGAATTTAACGTAAGAGACGAAAATGATAAACCAGACTTATCCATATTGATATATAAAAGCATACTGATTTCAATATAAACGAGTTTATTTCTATGTTTTGCCTGAATTTCTATGGTCAATTATTTTAGAACAAAATTGTCAGTATTCAGGGAATTAGACTCGAAATCTCTAGAAATTGCTAAAATGAACATGTATACCCGAAATATCATCCCAAAATTTTGCATGAAATTTCCCGTGTGTACTATAATTTATGCAGCAGGGATTCTGCTATGATAATGCCATGTTGTGACTGAAGATGCACAACACATTTTATTGCACACTGCTGACGATGCCAAACCACACACGATGTGTTGTACACTGGCGACGATAACACAAATACGACTCTATTATTTATGGAACTGCTTCAATCAAGGTTTACGGTAACTGGTACTGCTATCTGTAGTATTATAGAGTAAACGATATGCTCTTTGTATTTTTTTCATATTAACAGAGCATTAACGGAAAACTAAACATGTTTACTTTAGACTTCAAAATGCAAGTCATGTCATATGCATAGTTATTGACAACACAGCACACGAGTTTGTACACCAACACATCTATAAATATGGTCATTTACTGAAAGTACTACACGTGTGTACAGTTGAAAATTGTTTATTAATTCAATCAACATTACAGCTGTGTCAAATTAACAAGATCATAAAACAAGTGTACTAAGTAGGAGACATCGATTTACATGTGTTTAAATGGTCGTTGGCTAAATAAAGTCAAATTTGTGTGTTTGTTTCCAAGAAAACGTTATTTATTTCAACAAACTTACAAGGGGTGCTAGCCTAGTGAATGCAAAATATGCACAGAATGTTTGTGCACTGAACTGAAGATTTGAATAAAATCAAGGCAACTAAATTTCATACTCAGTTCCAATCAAAGCACCCTTAAAAATCAGATAGCATGACCTTTTTTTTTAGATATTTTAAAAATGGCTTTAGTGTCCACCAAGTCATGATTTATATGTACATGGAGCTGTACTGGCAACAGTCTTAACTAGATATATCAGACATTTAATAGCCAATGACATACGAGCAAAATGTATAGCCTACGTTGTTAATTTTTTTCTAACAAATTTCTCTGGAGTAGAGCTCTACACTCATATTTTCCCTGTCATGCATCTCAGTAAACCACATAAGATATACAAAGGACAGCTATTTATTTAACATCAAGATACTGAAGGAGAGCATTTTTACATACATATTTATTGTTTATTTCTGACACATAATATTTAAGATAGGTATGATACCCACTACATGAACATATCAAATCTATTCAAAGTGATAAATTAATCGCTACCTATAACCTGGAGTACACACTCCGGTAAGTACCCTAGTAAAATTTACGAAAACTGTTGCCTTCTCTGTGAAGACAATATTTTTTCAATTGGTTTGTTATTTTTTCCGCATTTAATGGATGTTGCGAATACAATAATACATAGTATCTATAGTTTACTAGTTGTATAAATATTGCTTCTTTACAAAGGCTCAATATTTTTAAATTTGTTGTACAACAGATAATTCAATGCTATCTTAATGGTGCATAAGTGGTTCTCAGTGTTGTTGTTTGACATTGTTTGAGGAAAATGAGTATATGATATCCACTTCTATATAAAAAACTAAAATATTTTGCATCATTATTTCTACGCAAAACGAGGTCTATATTTGAGATAATTTCCTACACCATTCGACACGAAATTGACTACATTTACCAAATGAACTGTGGTAACAGGTCATCTGTTACATACACTGTCATAACAAAATCAAATCGAATGCATTTTCATACATTTAGATAACAGATTCAGCCACTGAACTTACCACTTATATACAATTTTGACGGTTTTTCTTTAGGTTTTTGTTGAAATTCGTTGTATAGGACATCCAGAACCGAAAAAAAATAACTGCTGTTTGGAAGGCCAAATTACTAAATACCGAAGTTACTGTGAATTTAAATTCTGCATATGTTTATTCATTCGTAACCAAAAAAATGTTTTGGTTCTTGGTGTATTTGTGTAGTGACTATCCTCACACACTGCAAAATAGCTAAAATGGACACAAAAAGCTATTCACGGCAATGTTCGACTGCTAATAATCTAGAAAACATACAAGTGTAGCATATATTAATTTTATTTTCAAGAAGTACATTTACTAGAGACCACTTTACTCGATTTTCGGCAACATGCATCTGAGCATATTCTGAAAATGACTCTACATAGGAACAAATTCACGCCCTAATGATCATACGTCTTTGTAAATAAAGAAATTAGCGTGGTAATTTATAATTCACATCGCGAATTGGTTTTTGATGTATTTTTGTTGTGTACACGTACAGGGATATGGAGTAAATGTACATCAGACAACATTCTTATACATTCACCATAGAACCCGCAAAACAAGACACTCTTGTCGACGTCTAAATAGAAAAAAAAATATTCATATCCCTTTGCAGATTATAAACACTCCGTCAGATCTGTATGCATGTACGATTTTGAATGGAGATAATTATTTCCTTTTAGATAATAATTTTTAATACAGTAAAAAACTTTTATAAGTTGGTTTTCGAGCTAACTTAACTATGCTTTGGGAAAATGACCGTGAAGTTTTTGACCTGTAATCAGCAAAATTAAGAAATAATTCGTGAAATACTAAACTTATCTTGGCTGCTAAGGTTTTGACGATTTGATATTTATATTCAGCGGGAGGGAGGGAACTTTGTAAATGAATAATTTAATCTTGGTGTCAATTATAATAGATATTTAATTTTAATTTGAAGAACTAAAGAATAATTTTTTATGCAAATGCAAATAAATTATTTTGATGTGACATTTGATGTGTATAAATAATTTTTTAAATTCTCATGAAGACGAATAGTTTTTGTAGGCGAAATCGCCAAAACCACACACCCTAAAATTCAAATGGTCGTCCCCTAAAAGCAATTAAATATCGGATATACATATATTTATGGTGCTGACAAGTTTAATGAAATAAACACGAAACTTTCCTTTTGAATGAGTAAATAACGTTGAATGCAGATATTTCTGAGACCATCACCGGAAATTTAAAATATCATGAAGTTTTGTATGTAATAGCTATGTTACCGTTCTATCTATCTGCAATTTGCGGCTGGAAATTAAAAAACAAACAAACAAACATTTTGCAAAATAAATATAGGCAACTGAGTAAATCTAAAGATAAAAATAGTTTATTTTTTTAAATACATTAAAAATAAATAAATAAATAAATATCCATGAACACTATTACAATTTATCTATAAAAATAGATTGATTTTGAAAATTTTAGATAATAATAGATAAAAGGAATTAACTTGTACATATACGGTAAAAAATCACTGTTATTAACTGAGTTGCACTGTCGCAATCCGCCACAGTGCAACACAGTTATTTCAAATACTGTGGCTAACTGTCATGCACTGTTACAATCAAGGACAGTACATGACAGTAACACCAAATACTGTCAATAACTGACATGAACTGTAACAATCCGGGACAGTGCATGGCAGTTGTCGTAAAGACTGTCATTTACTGTATGTTACTGTTACAGTACTGGACAGTTAATCACAGTACTTGGATATTACTGTTAATGACTGTCCCCGATTGGCACAGTTCTTGACAGTACTTAATAGATATTTCACAGTACTACCACAGCAGAGAACAGTGAATGACAGTGAAAAAATCACTGTTCCTGGTATGGACAGTACTTTTTTCTGTTCATAGTGTCTTTGGTTGAAATCCCAAAGGAAACAGATTTATGGTTCTTTAATATCTCCTCCTTAGACAGAGTAGTAGCTGTGTAGGTTGGATTGCCCTGGGAGTTACCAATGCCTAGTTCCTTCTTTAAACATTCGATGTAATGATTTTTACATATGAAAATGATGTTATTAAGGGGCCTTATCTGCTGGAACAACAACATATTTGTCATGAATGGAGGACAAGTATCTGGCAACATCGGCATTTTGGAAAATGGATGAAGCTTTAGTTCTCAATTACCCTCGTAGATGACTAATTCGTTTAAGAATCATGGACCTTACAGCCTTAATCCACTCCGAAAGAGAATCAAGGTCTTAATCTTGTTCACATTTAATCCATTTTCTGGCATAGTCCTCTACAGCATCCATAAGGAGTTTAAACTTTTGCTCCAAGTTTATGGACCGTGGTTCGCGGAATTTTGGTCCCTTTCCAAGAATATCACGGAGAGACGGGTTTTCGGTAATGTTCAAGTCTCCCGTTATGACGTGACCACAGGGACTATATCTGTAAGGGGAATTTAAACATGAACAATCGGGTGGTTTAGACTTGAGGTCGTCGGTGGTAAGGCTCTGCAATACACGTTTATGGTTGAAAATTTTAGATGCTATCGGTGAAGTATAGGTTTATGAGATGATTGGAACTGATGTGTCCTTAAAATATGGAGGTATCTTGTTTTTTACATTTTTGTGATGCAGTATATTGGCAAGGTTTATGGCATCAAAACCCTTATTAGCAAATTTTATTGGTAGAAACGGACGGCGTTCTTCTACATTTGCGTGTTCTTTAACAGGTTGGAATAATCTGTGTTAACCAATATCAAGGATAACCGCGTCTAATTTGTATAAAGATGAGGATGGGTCAGTAACAGAATTTTCTAAAGATTCTTTATACAGTTCATTCAATTTAGTAAGTGGCAAAGATTTAAGTTTTGTGCGAATGTGATGCAGTCCTAGAGGTTTGCAAAAAAAAGGAAGTAGACCTTTAATAGATACATCATGAAGTCTTGGCGATGTATAATGGCGTTGGCCATGACTTCGTTTACGTCTGGGATTGTTGTCAAAAATACGCATCACATTTATATCGTTGCATTTAGGGCTAGATAGATTACCTATACTATCAATTTTGTCATTGCAACCATATGGTATTGCAGTTCCTAATTTACGTATCCAGTATTCTTCTGTTTGTCTTCGAAGAGGTGTACTAAGGGTAGGATTGTTACTAGGGTGGTATTTTTTTTTTCTAGAATGCGATCTTTCATGGAGAGAATGGAATGAGCAGGTTGATTAAAATGTTGGTAAACAGTAGGAAATTTCATAGTGTTGATTCCTGATCTATGTCCATTCATGCGTTCGTTAAGTCTCCCTTTTGTTTCTCCTACATAAATAAGGCCACATAAATTGCATTCTATACCGTACACAAGATTTTTAGAAGCACAATTAAGATCGTCATAGCTTCTAGTATGATACGTCTTTTTTGTCAAATTACTTGTGAAGAACGTATCTATTATCAAAATAGCACATGTTTTACAGATCCTACATTTAGATATTGTACAATGTTGTTCAACGTCATTGTAATTAAAGATGTCATTCAGCTGAACCGAGCAGGGATGAACTTATGGCTTGAGATCAGAATTTATTAACTGGAAACGTTGGTCATTTGATGTTTCACATGAGGTGGTAGTATTGACGATTTTTGGTTGGACACCTGCCTTACAAGATGACACCCTGTCCATAATGTCATCAGGTTGGGGCCTTTTTATACTGGGCGACGCCCCAGCCAGTATGGTTTTGTTGTTTCTCAATTTCATGCTTAACTAGTAGAATAAGCTACTGAGGTGATGAATGCCCTCGGGCACAAATTGTCCACCAGCAGAGGCATCGACTCAGTGGCAGATAATGATATCCCGTAGAAGGAGTAATCAACTTTATCATTTATTCTAAGGACGATAATTGACCTCAAAAATAGTACTTACTCCAAATCATGCTCACAGATTGCAATTTTTCTAGGAAAGGAAGAATCTCTCCAAAAAATCATATATAAATTATTTTTTTCATTACCTATGCTAACAAAACTTATTCAAACAGTTTCGCATTCCAAAAATCAATTTATTTCCTGTTCCCACCGCCATTCCAATATTTTAGAAATATTGATCAGACGAGGTACAGGAAATAATTAATAGTATCCCTTCCCTCCAATTGGGACAAAAGGTAACTTGGAATTTATTACGTGGCATCCTTAATTAGAATAAATAGTAATAAAATCCGCATTTTCACGATCTAATACTGCAACAAGACACAGAATTATGTTGTAAATGTATATGTTTTTCATTAACAGTTATTTATATCATTTTTCAAGATGATTCTAGAGAGGCATGACATACAAAATCATTTTCATAACACATCAGCAAAGTAAGGCTGTCTTTATTACACAAAATTAGAAAATTGGGGTATGGCGTAAAAAATAAGATCATCAGCATTTCACTACGATCATGGAGATTAAAGGTTTAATTAAATAGGAAGTCTTCACACAAGATGTACATTTCTTACTTAGCCTATCACTGGATGGTATACCTTTGTATCCACCTTGTTCTAGCGTTATTTTATGTAATGATAATCTACCTAGTGTTCTTTTTTTCTTATTATGAAATTTATTGAGAAAAAAATCAATAACTTTCTAGACCGAAATTGACCTATTATAAGATTAAATTATTAGATAATGTTTTATTATCAAATCACTGGCCACATGTAGGCATACATATAAAAGACATAAACATATAAGATGGGGAAAAGCAAAGACAGTTAAGTTTAAGAATTTGAAATTATTATAAATTGTCGATCAACTCTGCATTGTACATCAAAATGCAATATGACAAATGTAGATGTATATAATAATACTACGAAAAAGTTGTTTAATTAAAGTAAGATTAAAAACTGAAGAATTCCTTTTTCTTCAGTTTGAAAGTAAAGTAATGCAAACTAATGCATAATGATTCAAATTATTTGCTTTCATACGCATATTTTCCCGATTTCTTGATTTACATTTTTTGTTTTGTTTCTTGTTATTTCTTAATGAGTTCATTTCTTTTTCACATAAATTAGTTGATTTCGTTTTTTGGTTTCCATAACTTTTTCGTTCTCTTGAGTTTGTTTCGATTTTGTTTCTCATTTGCAGGAACACCCATTTACCTGACTTCCATGAACATGAATCACTTCAAGATAAATATTCTTACATAGTCTAAGAATCAAAATATAATCATCGGCCTGGTAGAATATAAGACTGCAATGACTCATTTTGAATTTAAATGTTTTACTACATATAAATGATGATTTACTCTTGCTAAATATAGAACCTCTGTAAAACACATTTACAACGTCTTGTGATTTATGGAATCAATAGATGTGAACATCGATACGATACTATTCAAAGTTTTTAAAAATAATCTTCAAAAAATATTTACTTACAAGAATTTTGTACTTGATGAGATGAGCAGTATCCATGCTGCGCAATCGAAGGAGACCCTTGATGCCCTGTTATAATACAAAATTAATGACATCAAAATTTAACAAACAACACCTAATGTGTACATCGACAAACATTTACCGAAGCAAACAGCTAATGTTCTTAATGATCAAGAAAAAAACAAAGAAAAAAAGAAATAAAAGCAAAATAATAAAATAAATAAATCAATCAATTAAAGATGGAATAATTAAATGAAATATTAAAAATAATACACTAGCTTTGTGAATTCTCCAAAACAAAGTATTACATAGTGGGTTAACCCTAATCCTAACCCTAACCCTAACCCTTCAAGTTAGGGACTTATCATTTATTACCGGCAGGGGTGGGGGTGGGGGGTGGTGGGCTCCCCATCTCTTGGGGGGATCATTTTTTTTCCAAGAAGATAAGAAGGGGGATCATTTTTTATGGGTAAGAGCTGAAGGGGGGATCATATTTTTTTTCGAGTAGTAGATGAAAAGGGGGTCATTTTTTATATATGTAATAATGTTTCAAAATTTTTAAATGAAGAGAAACAAACGCAGAAAATATTTTCTCGCTCCTTTTGGTTGATTGATACTAGTACCCTGTTTTGCCAGGTACTTCATCTCACTACTCATCGATACATGTTTTCTCAAGACACAAAACTGTTGATAGTAATCATATATTTTTTTCTATCGAATACATTCTGATAATTTTAAAACATCTTCATTTGTTGAACAGTTTAAAACAATTGTAATTAAATCTTTTAGAAACTGATGGTAATGGGAATTGCCCATACTCCTCTACTTTGTAAACCTGTCTGTATCTTTTATTTTGTTTTTTAATTAACATTTCTTTAACTCCATCCTTGAAGACACCAACTTTACACAGTTCCTTTAAATACTTTAAGTCCTGTAATGGTCTGAAACTGTCAAGCCCCACCTGCTTGATGTCTTCTATTTGTACGGTGTAATTTGTTGTAGACATATAACTAGATCAGGGAGGAGTGCAGGGACATGGAAAAGACTATTGATATGAATATGAATAAAATAAAGTATTATGCAAAGGAAATAAATATTTTATTAATGTAATAAATTGAATTTAACTTGGAGCAGAGTTATTACAGTCCAAGGATAATGGTTGCTTTTGTGCCAGAATCATGACCGTTCTTGGTACATCTGCTATAGCCATGACCGTTCTACATAAGTCTACTACGGCCACGACCTGTTCTACCTAAGCCTGCTCTGGTCACGACTGTTCTGAAAGTCTGCTCCTGCCATGTCCATCTAACCAAGTCTGTTCTGGTAATATAGACCAGAAAGCAATTTACTCAGTGTGGTTATGTCTCTGACCAGGATTTTAATACCATGATCAGATCGGTGAGTTTTCTAGTTTCAGGACCACGAGAGGTCAATACACAGATAATTTTAGAGCCGACTTTGAGAAGTTGATTATCATACTTGATATCTGTTCTGAGTTAACTTATAGGAGTTTTTACGAGTGTTCCAAGTTAAGTTTATGATAGGTTATGTGTGCGCCCCATGGTATTTCACATGTAGACCTTTTGACTTTTTTACAGTTGTCATCTGGTATAATGTTTCGTTGTACATAATTTTTTATGTAGAAATATCCCAAAATCATTGATATAATGGAATTACATTCATAGGTCATATACCTTGATTGGAACGACTGTGTATTGCATCTCATTTTACAGAGCCTTTTTGAAGTAAAAATTGACAAATTAAATAGCTTCAAATGTTTACACAGAAGTTACATCGCAAATTAAGGTTCTTATTACTTCTTCAATTTATGTTCAATTCAATATCAGCTGTAAATTATTCAAATTAGTGATACAAGCCTTACACCAACGACTCGATTGCATTTAAAATGGGATGCACCTTATATTATAGTCAAAAGCGGATAAATTTTGGATAAAACTCAAGGTGTCAAAAGCAATTGCAACAGTTCCGATGTTTTCAGGTCTTTTGGTAAACAGTGGAAATGAAACCTCATTCAAAAGTTAAACAGTACTGAGCAGTTACTATTTTGATAAACTTGAAAATTATATAAATCTTATAATCACTATTCTTACGTATTGAAAGTGGTGGAGGTCCCCTGTCGATATTTTGCATTGGAACATTCCTTGTCGATATTCTGTTGTTAACAAATGGACAGTTTGGACTCTCTCGGCGATGTACATCTCTTGGATTATCACTGCTCTGCCACTCTGAATATTTAATGCCGCAAAAAGCACATTTACATTTCCTTGATTCTTTATCAAAATAGAATCCTTCCTTTGCCAACTTTATTGCTGACACTAGAAAGTCAGGTGCATCAGAGAAGGAGGACAGTCTGTAGTGCTCGAATTGCATCCTTTCAGATAATGTCATGGAAAGAAATGCATTGGCTGGACGGCCATATTCAAAAGGCATGACAACTAATTCATGAATAAAGTTCTTATAAACGGTCTCAAGCAAGGTAGAAATAAACTTGAATGATGAACGTTTCTTGTATAACGATTTGTCGTATATTATGACAATAAAATAATTCAACACATGGTCTTCAATTGCGGAACGAAATTTTTGCTTTTCCATGATCAAGACACCTATCATCAAGATTATGATGTGGGATCCCATGATTTTAGATGAATGTACCTCCTAAGATTTAATTTTTTCTGGAAATGTAATAAATTACTAAAATTCAGTACCTACGAAAAAAAAAATTAAAAATAACTAAATTAAGAAAAGACCACTTATAACAAACAATTTGATAATGCTAGGTTTACAGCGCCGATCAGACCAATTCGATCAACTCGACAATGCTGTTTTATCCCGATCAACGTCATAAAATTCATTGATCGAGCTAGCTCACCACGTCCACTCGACCGACTAACACTCGACCACTCTCGATCTCTTTACGATTCACGTACGACTTATGCTCCTACCACATTTGACCAACCAGACTTTGTCAGATTGAGCCAGATTATAGCCCGATTTGTGTTTGATTAACTAGACCTGGTCGGAAGAAGATCGAGAAATGGTCGAGTGTGCTCGAGTTTGTCCTGTTAGTACGTTTGTATATACGGGGGTAGATCTAGAGTAGCAGGGGAGGTGGGTCTGACACAGAAAGTGTGTAGTTTGGGTTATACAATAGCAAATGCTTCAAAGTCATCTTTACAGAGGAATGAATGTTCGCTTTAACATACTAGCAGGCCATTCTTAACATGCGTCAGAATGCGACTGTGCGTTTTTTTTTTCTGTCATTGCATGTGGGACTAATCTGATACATAAAACAGAAGACATATCATCACATGATATCGGTGGTAACTAGATTTACAGTAGTTTCCATGTATAGCTTTAAACCTGATTTCTGTAGAAAATCCGGTTTTTAGAAGGTGAAAATGGCGAGCGGCTGCCCGTTGGGTACATTTTCCCGGTGAAAATCTAAAAGATTTTTTTAAGTTTTAGTAAATGTTACAAATATTCAAATTAACATTTTTCTGATGGGATTTAGCTTGAATCATATCTTGTGATATGAGTACAAACTTGCTCGGAAGAAATTATATAGTTAATTCTTGAATTCATGTATTTAGTGAATCTGTTTCTGGGGTGTGTATATTGGGTACATCTCGGTTTTAATTTCAAATTCTGTCAGCATAACTATATTCGATCGAATTTAAGCCCTCTGCACATCATCCTTTAATTATACTAGAAGCATGCACAGTCTAATATTCTTTTCTACAATCCTGATATAGCAAGATTGAGCTTTTGCCATTATTTTGTGTCCGTTGTCCATGAACTTTGCATTCAAATATATTCTATCCAGAAACCGCCAAGTCATGATAGATCCCGATTGGTTCAATGTGAAAAAAGTCATGTCCGTTTCTTATCAAATACAACCGCCAACTGGGAATATACCAGTAGTTTTAAATTGGATCTTATGGGAAAACTCATTTAAACGTTACCTCTAAAACTCCTAATCCAATAAGACCAAACTTGTTACGATTGCCAAATGACGGTCCCTTTTCAAAATAGTGTCTGTCATATCGTCAGCTAATACAAGATGACTGCCAAAGGGGAACAAAGTTAAACATTGTACCAGAAGGATTTTCACTGGACCAACTGCAGACAAAATTAGTCAAAATAGTCCTGGGATGTTCCAATTTCAAAATAGTATCCATGAAATCCAAGATGGCCCACAACAGGGAAGATAAATAAATACTCGACACACCTTATATATCCATTCAAATACTTTCTACTCTGAAACTACTTTGCCAATTGTTCTAAATTGAAAACAAGAGTCCTTGGCTGGTCCCAACTTGAGATAGTATCCGGCAGATTCTTATCATATCAAAGATGATCACCAGCAAAACTTGATCACAATAGTCATTGGAGTCCTTTGGATTGCTCCTTTAAAAACTGAAGTAAGGCCCTAGTGAGAGACTGAAGCTCTTGAAAGCCTCATGTTCTGCTATTGTGAAAAGATGACATCATGTCGTGTTAAATCGAGTAAAGGTCTTGAGTGGTCGAGTTAAAGTCGGATACAGGTCGGGAAAAAATCGGGTTATGGTCGGGAAGATCTTGTATAGAAAAAAAGAAAGAATCGTGTTAGTCGAGTAATGATCGAGTAATAATCGAGTTGATCTGGAAGCGACTCGGCATAAATCGAGAAGCGAATGAGTTAAAGTCGGGTAGAAGTCGGCATGATCGGATAAAATTTTGAAACTCGATCAAGACCGATCCCTTTTCGACCTCTTCACGACTATCTCGATCAGACCCCGATTGATTCCCGACCTGTTCTCGACATATAATGCACACGACCTCTACACGATATTTTTGACATGTCAAAAATATTCGGGAACATAGCTCGAGTTCAGCAGAGTTAGTAAGATCGCCCCGATTTGGTTAGTAGACCGAACCCGAGCATTCAAGATCAGTGTCCCGATCAATGAATATTCATGAATATTCATAGATCGAGTTCGGTCAAGTTGCTTTGATCGGCAGTGAAAACCTACAATTATTGACATAATGCACGACATTTAAGCCTTTTTGACAACTGACATGGATTTCGGTCACAAAATGAAAATAGATAAATTAATTAAAAGAAATTTATAAGTAAATAAATCAGAAATAAAAACATATAAATGTACATTTTCATATCATTTGATTACAACATGGAACCTGAATTTCAACATCAACGTTTACAGCTAAATACATGTATGAACGTGCTATGCAATGCAATACGCACTGTATACTCCGGATATAAAGATATTATACATATGTATTACATTAATTCAGGATACAATACAAGATTTATACTTTTAAGATAAATCATAAAGTATGATGTAACATTTATTGTTGTAAAAAGTGCCCTACCTTTAGAAAGCGAGCTGATATGTCACAACAAAGACACAATATGTGTGTTATGTAACAGGAAGAAAAATGTACATTGTTACATGTACATGTGTATATTACGTACCGATTCAGCTAATCGGGGAATCATCAAAATATTGTTCAATGATATTCTGTTGTATCACATAACTTTTGTTGGCTTCAGATATGCTAGATGAAAAGTACTAGATAACCTCCCTTAAACGCCCATTTTCGATTAGCCTTATACATTTATATGCCCCCCTTATTAAAAAAAAAAAAATATCAACAAGATCGTGATAAACTCATTTGCACTTATAGTTTTATCTTTTAAACCCCTTTATCGCAGATTTTGGGGATTTTGATCTTCTCTTATAACTATGTTTCCTGCGGTGTGTCTTGACTAAAATAACCTTAAATGGCATGCATTATTGCTAATAGAAAGCTGTCTTTTGAAATTTCATATCGTAAGATGTTTTTGCTATCGAAATATTTTCATAAAATTGAAAAATATAACCCCCTATCCCTTCAAAATGACAAAAAGATAGAAAATGTGTTTCATTCTTGTTTTACTATGTGAACTTCTATTTTGGCATTCTCCTAAATGTGGAAATATATTTTTTTATCAATATTTCTCTACGATTCGAAACGATTTCAGCAGTTGAGCAACAAAACGTTTTCCACCATACAATAAACACGGGAGATGGGGGTAAATTCCTTTATGAAGGTAGTAATGGGTGTGCTGCCTAAAAGGGTTTTATTTATTTATTTTTTTTTTATTTTTTTTTCAGGTCAGAAAAAATATGACAAGATTAAAAAATATCAGAAGAAATATATCAATAAGTCTGAATTTCTTCGGACATTTCATACGGTTGCAAATAACAACATCCTATATACATAACCGTTAATTTATCTTCAGATAATCAAGATGACATTATCCAAATGATCTTTACACTATACAGAAATGCATGAATAGGTATCAAAATTTATAAAATATATTAAAGGGTCTCCTTTTTCCCCTTGGCATAACATATGAATAGGGTTGTCTTAAATTTTAGTGTCCGCACACTCGTACCAAAATATATGTTAAGTTACCCCCGTGACAATAAACAAGTAAAGCCTCCAGCTATGACAAAATTTGATCAGCTTTTTCAATGTTACTTCCAAGCATTGACAAAGCTGTAATGAACTTTGGTGTTCTTTTAGAATGGTGATCGGTTTAACTTTACTTTTTTCCTTTAAAGGCATTGGTACTATAGTAACCGGTGAAAGCATGAAGTCCGAGAAAAGCCGAACAATATCCTGGACCATTTTTTGTGATTAATCTTTTTTTTTTGCCTAAGCCATTATCGGACAATACGACGGAAAGTTTCAATGATAAAGATTAATAAAGCAGAGTGACCAATATGTCATCATCGGGCTTTTGCTCTTAGATATTTGTAACCGTTTTCTTTTCCGAAGAGGTACTGCGCGAATATCCGTTTCTACCTGTGTAGAACGTACTTGTTCTATTCACATGCTATTTCATGACTGACTACAGCGTCGTTCTCACTTTTCAGTAGTTAGGCATGGCCTTCAGAGACTGCAATGAGCTTCATTTACTGTCATTTGCATTAAAGCAATCCATTTTCCATACATGACAGTGGATATCAATTATCCGCTTTTTGTTCTCGTCATCTTCAAGGAACTTTTTCCAATCTGTTGGCTTCTTCGTGTTTTCACACCTGGAAATAAGCTTTTCATATTCCCGAGTTGTTTTCTTTTCATTGCCTTTGGAGCTTTTTTTCTATTTATGAATCCGTGCTAAATTAAAACGTCATTCTTCTTTAGCACAATCACCGCGTCAAACGGAACATTTGGGGTGTCAATTATGTGAAGTGCGGGGTGTCTGTTTCGAATCGAAGGATTTACCAATAATGCGAGTTCATTTTCATTTATAAAAATAAAGGCAGGGAGTCATGTTAAAATTATTACGGCACGGAATGAAGGTATTATCATAGTTTATATAACTGTAAAGACATTTAAAATATACGCTGTACATGTTGCAAAAACTCGAGCTCAACTTGAAAATCGGGTGCGAAAAGTAACAACATCACTAATTTTTCACCTGTGGTTTGCAACCAAAAGCTAATTGGTACAAAATAGTTGGTTGAAAACTTTTGTAATTATAAGGAAAGCTGATTTTTACAAATTTTATAACCGAATAAACTACAAGCAAGGTCAAATTTGCAAAAATAAGTTGTGGAGTATGGGACGTTAACTTCATGTTCCTCATGGGGTTTAGGTGCCATTTTGAAATATAGATTGTTTTCAATCCAATTGCATAATTTGCGCCTACACCGATATAAAAATTAGCCATTAAGTACTATTTTTACGACAGGAAAAGAAACATAGCCACAAAGAGGTTAAATGTGTAAATTAACTGAGCAACATAAATTAACATCACAATTCAAGAATAGTCAGATAAAATCATGTTTATAACTTATCCTTCTTCAGATTTGCAACGATATCCAGGTTATAAGCCAAACATGCGCTGACTCCCCAGAAATGGATGGGCCAATTGAAATAGTAATTACTGCTGGACCGATTGGTCACAAAAGAATACGTCTGGTCATTTAAAAAATAATTCAATCACATAACTGACACCCCAAATGTTCCATTGGACGCGGTGACAATGTCGAGTATCTTTCCGCAAATATATTTCGAAATCGAAATGAGTTCTTTCAGGAAATAGAATGTTTGGAATGTTTCATTAAAGTTTCTTCTCTCGTCTTATTACTGGAAATCTGTCCCTTGGTATGAATGATCAAGCTACCCTTATTGCATCTTTAGTTAACAGATATGTAGCTAAATAATGGTTCATTTCAACATTTTGTTAAAATACTAAAAAATCCAACAACGAGCGTAATTATGCCCTGCAAAGCTGGAAAATGTGTAGGGACCTAGCAGAGTGAGTTGTTAATGGTTTCGAAGACATTAATTAGCTATAGAATTAACCAAATGTACTAGTTCAATGAGACATCCAAATCAGGGCAGTCTTTCGAAAATATACCACTACCTGCTGCTTGTCGGAACTCCAAAAAATGGTCAATAAAAGAGATCTTTTCATCCTGAAGTGCTTGGTTAAGAGTTTATCTCGATGGACTATTATAAGGACATCTACCTTAAAGAAAGCCAATTCTAATAATCATCATTGTCCGTTCTTAGACATCAATTTTGATATAACGAATGGTAAATTAGATACTAAAATTTATGATAAAACGGACGATTTTTATTTCCGCATAGTTAATTATCCATTCTTGGATGGCGATGTTCCATTAACGCCATCATATGGTGTTTACATATCTCAACTTGTTCGATGTGCTCGAGAATGTAATAAAGTTTACGATTTTAATGAACGGAATCTTTTCATAACTGAAAAACTATTACATCAGGGTTTTCGTTATCATAAACTAGTTAGAATATTTACTAAATTTTATCATCGATATAAAAGCTTAGTTCATAAATGCAATGCAACCTATAAACATCTAATTAAGGCTGGCATTTCAGATCCCTTATTTTACGGTAATGTTTTACATAAGAGTAAAAAATACTTAAGCTCGCCTAACAAACTTATAAAACCTTTAAATCGTCTAATTCACAGGGGTTATTAACTATCATCTCGAGTAAGGGTCATGGAAAAATATAGCACATTATCTAATTATGGCCAGGGATATAATCCATAACTGACTAGTTGGATACTGGATCAATGTCTATTAAATTATTATAAAAACTCAACATACTTATTAAACCATGTAAACGGGTATTGGCGACATCAATCCTTACATCGAAAAGACACAAATAAGAATGAATTATTAATGTTTTGTATGATACAATTTTTCTATTTAAACAAATCTTAAATTCGAAAGGTCACAGGCAAGAACACGTAAAAAGTAAACAAAATGAAAGTTTTTTTGCTTTTTTTTTCACAAGAAATGGCAAATCTTTTGCTATGATATTCATCTGAAATGAAGAGATATAAGTTGTTTACAGCTTTTTAAATTAAACTTACAGGATCTTCCGTTCAGTTTTTCCATATTTCATGCTTATGTAGTAGTATTATGATTTTTAATTGGCTTAAAGAATACTGACGTCATAACAGGTGGTCATTTTTGCACTTTTTCAACGATGTAAGATAGGTGTTTTTTCAACGAAACGGACAACGCTGTTAGCTAAGTTCTTGTTTCAACGAAATGCACTGAGAGGTAATTTGTTCCAAATACTCCCTATGCATTTCATTTTCAAATGCATTTTTGATGGTATAATGATATTTCATTGTATAACATCCACTGTTGTCTATGGTTAATACTGTAAAAATATAAACATTATGCTGGGAAAGACAACAAAAGAAGAAGGGTCAAAAACTACCATGCAAAAAACAGATTTAATAATTTTAAAAATATTAAAAATAAAATAAAATAGAATAAATAAATAAATAGATGAAATGTTTGCTTTTATGCTCTTTTAACTGACAATTTCAAATCTGTAGGTAAAAAAAAAAAAAAAAAAAAACGAAACAAAAATCATTGATTGAAACAAAGTGCAAAATTTATGCTTTTAACGAAACGACATAAAAATAAAAAGGTTTTGGCGTAAGGCACTTTTGAAATATTGGTAACCATTACGTTTATGCCGTCATTGTTTGTCGCTAAATAAACACACTGTAAAATATATACTCATGGAAAAAAGAAACTGTGCAATGATAAAAACGCAATATTTCTTTAAATACACAGGGTATGGTTACCCTATTTGGCATGATAATACCTGAACACATACAGTGCAATCCTGATTTTTTTTCGATTCTTATTCCTTTTTACGAGCTTTTAAAAGATTTCCGTATTTTCGTACATTTAAATAGGCAGAGAACAAGCATACTTTGTGAAATACGACTTAGAATCACAGAAAAAATATACAGAGGAAGAAGTAAAATATTACAGTTTCTGATCGACAATGATTTTGTCCAGTTTGGAGGACTAGTTTTGCAACAGACTGTCGGAATTCCAATGGGCACAAACTTTGCACAGATCACTTATCAGATCTGTTTCTCCAGTCATATGAGACTGTATGAATTATTAATTCAAAATAAAGATAAAAAACTGGCCCAGTCCTTTAATTTCTGCTTCCGTTATATAAATGAAATTTTATCACTAAAGAATTCTCGCTTTGGTGATTTTCTTCATCTTATCTATCTAAAAGAGCTAGAAATTAAGGATTCTGCAGATACTTCCACATCGGCCTCATTCCTTGAACTTCATCTTGAAATTGAGAACAGAGGAACACTACAAACTAGGGTGTATGACAAACGTGATGACTTTACTTTTTGCAATAGACAACTTCCCTTTCTTTGTAGCAACATTCCAACAACACCGGTGTATGGAGTTTTCATCTCACATCTCATTCGATACTGAAGGACCTGTTGTCGATACAGTGACTACCTTGATAGAGCTTGGTTGCTTACAAATAGGCTACCTAAGTAAAGGTATGTAACCCATAACTTGAAGTTATTACTACAGAAGTTTTACGGCCGATATCACGATCTTGTGGACCGCTATGGGATATTTGACGGGAGGATGACAACAGATCTTTATATTTGCCACTAAAGCTTGTTTTTCCTCTACCGGATTTAATATGTACACCTGATCTCTCCAATGATTTTTATCGATTGTGCGTTGTTCATTTTTGTATGTGTGGGTGTGTCTACTTTTTTTTGCGTCGTGCTCAAGTTATGCCATTGTTTCTTTGTTTTTCGCTGTTGCCATTGTCCTTGGACAGTTCGTTTTAGGATGACTGTTCGGTTCTTTTCTGCGTTCGCACTTTTCACACTAATGTCACGGTCAAATGCTTTCGACATTTTTTTTCACTGTAATTGGATTGCTTGGACCTAAAGCAAAACACAAAACACTTCTTTGACTTAAAACAACTTCCGGTCATATTTCAGTCAATTTTTAAAAAGATCTGAATTTGTATTTCGAACGTCGGTTTACAAACATAAAATGCCGTCATTTCTTGTTTCATGAAATAAGACGCAGCCCTTATATTAACGATTTCAACAATTTCAGGACTTCTGGACCAATAAAAAAATAGAATTTACGGTTATAAACACATAAATTACTAAATACCGAGGTTACTGTAAATTTAAATTCTGCATATGCGCATTTCGACAACTTATGTCTCTTCAGTGCAGATAAAATCTAAACGTTTGGAAGGCCATAAACTAAAAGATGTTAATAAACTAATAGCGAGCAAATAACCAATATGATCTAAATGTAAAGCCAAAATTAGCTACGGACAGAGCTTTGCATGAGGGAGATACTCCTTAGTTTTCAACAAAATTTACAAAAATTTAGATATTGTCACTTTCCAAATAGAATCGGCTTTCGGGTCAGCACCGAAGTACTGACTACTGGGCTGGTGAATACCCTCGGGGACTAACAGTCCACCAGCAGTGGCATCGACCCAATGGTAACAAATGACTAAATACCGAAGTTACTGTAAATTTAAATTCTGCATATGCGCATTTCGACTAATGACTAAAATGAATAATAATAAGTGATTTGTTTTTTATTTATTTTAAATTAATTGGAGATTTGAACAAAATAATGTGGATAAAAAGGAAAATTTCGCTCTTACCGTTGGTACATTTATAATGACTTAAATGAAAATCTACTGTGCAGAACCACTGGAAACAGTCAAATTCTTTAATTTGATAAAAAAAAATTCATGAACTAAAAAAAACAATAGTTTAATTTCCTTTTTTCTTGTTCAAAACTTCATGAAAATGTAGAAAAGGATGAAAATATATCAATCTTTATTAAATAATCAATTTTGTAATTGCAAATTAGTTGCTTAGCCTTTTATACCAGCTTCTATTTATGCTTGTATAAAATTTCCATTTAATCTTATTATAATCAATATTTTATTGAGCTATAACACCAGCTTTAAATTGTACTATTTTCTTGTTTTAATTATGTATTTAATATAATGCTTGTTTCATGCTTTACCGGTAGAACTTATTTTAGATCACAATTTGTATGTTTTCATGCTTTGTTTTGTTATTATTTATGTTTGTATGTCAGTCAAGAGCTCTAAAGCTTGTGTTTGTATACTTGTTGTTTGTAACCATGCCGATTTAAAATAAAACTTATTTATTTATTTATTTAAATAGATTGGTCAGAAAAAACTTTCCTTTTCAATACAATTTTGTCCAAAATTGCATCAAAATGAACAATTTTGATAAAAAAAAAAAACTTAATATTTTGCGAAAGAATATGGAGTAAATGCACATGAGACCATAGCACATATTCTAATTCTAGCTAAAATTAATTTTGATGAGTCTTGCAAGTCTTTATTTAGACAATACAGAATAGGTCAGTGCAAAACTCTCCTTTTACATATTTGTTTGTTAAAATTCAAATAAACTTAAAAAAAAATAAAATAAAAATCACTTGCAAATCTTCATTTTAATCATTAAAAATACACCTGTCAGTGCGAAGCAAAAAGTTCCTTTTACACATAATTTTGTTACAAATTCCATGAAAATAATTTTTTTTTATAAAACATCACTTGTACATTTGTAAATCTTCATTTTTAGTAATTACAAAAACACCTGTCAGTGCAAAACTTTACTTTTACACATTATTTTTTTGAAAGTTCCATGAAAATAAAAAACAAATATGATAAAAAATCACTTGTAAATCATCATTTTAGTCATTACAAATATACATTAGTCAGTGAGAAACTTTCCTTTTACAAATCAATTTATTCAAAATTCCTTGAAACAACGGCAGTAGAATACCGAAGGAACAAGGGAAGCGATGACTACAAAAATCGAAGTCCAAAGACATGGCAGAAACGGTAACAGATAAAAACAAAGACAAAACAAGGACGTGAGACAGCTACAATGCACGGAAATAAAAAGATAACATTAAGAACTAAGGCACTCATAGTGTGAACTCCCATGAAAACCGGGAGTGACATCAGGTGCTCCGGAAGGGTAATGAAAATGATAAATTTTAATAAAAAAAAGATCACTTGTAAATCTTTAAAAGTGCTGGTCAGTGTGAAAATATCCTTATGCACATTATTTTGTTCAAAATTCCATAAAAAAATGAACAATTTTGTTAAAAGAAACAATTGCAAGTCTTCATCTTAGCCGATACTAATTTACCGGTCAGTGCCAAACTTTCCCTTTACATATAATTTTGTTCAAAATTCCAATAAATTAAAAAAGATAATTAAAAAATTACTTGATAATATTCATTTTAGTCATTGCAAATGCAACGGTCAGTGCAAAACTTTACTTTTACCCATTAATTTGTTCAAAATTAAATACAAATGAACAATTCTATAAAAAAATACTTGTAAATATTCATTTTAGTCATATTAAATGTACCTGTCAGTGCGAAACATTCCTTTTACAAATTATTTTGTTCTCAACCCCATGACAATGAGAAATTTACTAGAAAAATACTTGCAATATTTTCATTTTAGTCATTACAAATGTACGAAATTTTCTTTTTACACATTATTTTGTTCAAATATCAATGAAAAAAAAACTTATAAATCTTCATTTAAGTCATTACAAATGCACCGGTCAGTGCAAAAATTTCCTTTTACACATTCAAATGTCCTTATTTTGTTCAAAATTCAAATAATTAAAAAAATAATAATAAAGAATCACTTGTAGATCTTCATTTAAGTCATTATAAATGTACCAACGGTAAGAGCGAAATTTTCCTTTTTATCCACATTATTTTGTTCAAATCTCCAATTAATTTAAAATAAATAATAAACAAATCACTTATTATTATTCATTTTAGTCATTACAAATAAACCGGTCAGTGCGAAATTTTCCTGATACCTGACGAACGGATGACTGATAGTTTTTTTTTTCTGTAAGGGCTACATTGCACAGTACTGTAGGTGTCTTTGTTATCAAATCAAGGCAAGTAATATTTAGTTAAAGTCGGTACTGGTACATGTAAAACAATAAACATAAGCGAAATAGTACGGTAATACGAATGATACTTACCTTCGATAAATGCATTATACAATATTATATTTAAAAAATTCGAAAAGAAAATGAAATATACCATATAAAAACACTTATACATGTCTTTGAAAAAGTTAAAATAGGCAAGGGATAAGTAACAGTACAAACATAACACCCTTTCATGATGTTAAGAAAGGAAAGTTTTCAATCGTTTCTTAATTTTTGTATGACAGTGAAGACAATAGACTGTCTTGTCTGCACAAGTCTCACAGGTCAAACGGTGACAACAGTTTACAAGCAACATACATATATCATTTGTTCCGACAAATGATGTATCTTATTTTCTCCTTCAGTTTTCTGTTAATTGCTATTAACTTTTCAGGATCTGAAATGAAAAGACTGAAGAGATAAATAGATAGATAAATAAAAATTTACAAATTGAAATTTTGTATTCTGAACGGTTCATAAGTATCAAAATCTAAATATGCTCTCATGACTCACAGGCTACAAATCTTGCAAATCATGTATACATGTACCACAAAGTTACCTGATGTAAAGCCTCTAAAATCTTTTCGTTCAACTGATAAAGTGTCGATATTGCAGTTAATATTGGCACTATAGTCTACTGTTTACATTAATTAAACCTGAAAGGTTACGAAGTAATTGCAAATAACTAAATATCGAAGTTACTGTGAATTTATTTTCTGCATATGCGCATTTCGACAACAAATGTCTCATCAGTGCACATAAAATCTTAACGTTTTGAAGACCATAAAATCAAAGATTTTCAAAAACTGATAGAGAACAAATAACCAATATGATCTAAATGTAAAACCAAAATCAGCTAAATGAGACAAAGTCTCTACAAATACGGAGTATTAGGTTTAGTTTTCAAAACAATAGTCATTTTTAGACCTATTAAATGAATGATATTTTCTTGGTCATATGTAAATTCACAATGCATTAAACAGAAAACAAAACTTTTTTTAAGATATGACAGCTATTATTTGAAAATTGAGGAAATCTCTAGAGAGAGCCACTGTGTGTGACAGAATGACATTCCTTCCTTATCAAGCAATGTTTTAAATTTCTTTCGCTTTGTGACCTCTTTTTCTACTAATTATGTTTTCAATTCTGACATTTCCTTTCACTCATGCATTTTATTCTAACAGTAGTTTAACAGTTAATCATTCTTTTGGTATTTCACAACCAGCGAAGCAAGCCATGAAAAGGGGAGATAGCGTTAATGAAAATAAACTACCGAAAAGAAGAGTTCCGGCAATCTCCTGAAATCCTTGACCTGCATCGGTCACTTAAATATATGTGTTTAAATATGTGAAAATTACAAAGCATGTAACCTATCATCGAAAAAGCCAAGCATTGTGAATATTCGATGATGTACCTTCAACTGAAAATAAATAAAATTCTCATTCTAGATGCATATAATGCTTTCCAAGTAAACCATTTTTTTGTAATGTTTTATTGGTATAAATGACATTCTGCAATACTATTTACAATTGAATAAGGTCATGCAATAATTTACGTACATAAAATTAAAACAAAATTAATAGTGTTTTAAATAGTTTCAGGTTTGATTTTAAACATATAGAATTTTAAAAAGGAGTTTGTGGACAGGGTAATCAGTAAGTTTTTAGATCTAGTTATAAAAAAATACTTTACTTACTTTTGCTTATGAACATACATAAACAAATTAGTTGAAAAGTGGAGTGATGGGGTCCCAGCAAGTATTTGCAATTTGTAAAGGTTTATTCTTATAATATAAGTGTCTTTCAAAATATAAATATAAATTTTCTTTGAGGTAATTTATTGAGGCAAAGTCATTTAATTGTTGACCATTTATTTTTGTTCGGTATATATAAACAATTATTTAGTCGAACATTTTATCTACTTAGTGAATATCGTACATTATGTGTGACAGCCTGAGAGACTATATTTTAAACTGACCTCATAATTTGGAGGATCAACATGACTACTTATTTGATCAACTTAAGGGGGTAGACCTGGGGTAGGAGGAGATAACTCTGTTTTTCACTTTTTTATTACTTACTCGAACAAATAGAATCATTACAATAGGTATTATCAAAATTTTAAAATTGTAAAAAAAATTTCCACACAGCAAATGAATATTAATTTTGTCATGAAAACAAATACCCAACATCCAGTTATTCATAATGAGTGCATTTTACTCTACATTTTTGCAATGCTGTCCATTGATAATAAAAATATGCAAAAGTCAGATTTCTTCCAAGGGAGGTAATTTAAAGCACAGATTCGGCAATTTTATTGATTTTTACCCACTTAATTCTAAATTTAGAAAAAATGGGACGGTAGAATTTTCTAAAATTTTGATATATCTTACATATACTAGTTTTCTTTCTATTCTCAGTTTTTGGTGAATATTAAACGACAGAAATTTTTACAAGAAGTGTTGAAAAGTGATCAAAATAGAGTAAAAATATTAGCCTATATTATTCAGAACACCCATGTATTTCAGTTCAAACTATTTAAATTTACTATCATTATTCATGCTTTCTTTCACACATGTCTAAACTACAGAATTTTGCATTTGAAATAATTTTAAATCGAATACAAATTTAGTTAGAGCCAATTTTATACACCACAATCAAGTCCTGAACGGACCAAATAATATGAGGAAACAGGGTATCTTTGATGACCACTAGACATAAAACGGGACGGTAAAAATTGTTGAAAATTATTGAAAAGCGACATGAACATGTGTAGTTTTAATGCTGAAAATATTAAGAAAATTAAACGGGTGGAAAATTTTAGGCCTACCCAGGTCTACCCCCTTAATATTAATTAAAATGCGATCCGATACATTTTACATCTAAAAATGACTTGAAAAGAAAGACTTTCATACACTTTTAAGTAATGATAATCACGCTTCTCAGTTCGTAAAATGACTCAAAATAATTCCGATTAAAAAGCGTTTCTCGCTTTAAATGGCTTGAAAAGCGCGTGCCGATCACGCCTCTTTTACTGCGGATAACCTCTAGCTTTACCCATAATTGAATTGCAATACTCTAAACTAGTTTCCAAACCCTGAAGGTAAACTAATACATAATGAACACATCTTAAAATCAGTTTACCTTCTCTGCAGATCAGTTTTATTACCTATTGAAATTCTATCAAACGGATTAAATAAGTTGATTGAAACATGGAGGTATAAATATAGTTAATACCTCCATGATTGAAAAAAACAAAAACAAAACTGACAAGACAAATGAGTGATACCTGGGGATATTTACTTTATTAATTATTCTAAACTGATATATGCTAATAAGAGTATTTACTTTATTAATTATTTTAAACTGATATATGCTAATTAACAATTCGAATTAATATATAACTACAAAGTGGTGCAATGCCATTATAGTTTTATCAAAACAGAAAAAGAAATGGAAATGTGTTTGTGAACTAGCTGCAAAACATCTGATGGGCTATTAATGTACTATAATTATTTAAGCCGTCCCAAACATTGCTCCCTAAATCTTCATATTTTCAGGATGGTACAAAGTTCGTGCTAAAATAAAAGAAATACAATAATGTTCTATACAACCATTGAGTTATTAACATAGAAGGAGCAACAAAAAAATTAGTACTTATTAATGACACACAGAGCCACCAGAGTCAAATTGGTTTCTTGTTCAACGTTCAACGTTCAACATTCATTTTTTTTTTCAGTTCAACGTTCAACATTCGCAGTTCAACGTTCAACATTCAAATTTTTTTTTTCAGTTCAGCGTTCAACTTTCGCAGTTCAACGTTCAACATTAAAAATTTTTTTCAGTTCAACGTTCAACATTCGCAGTTCAACGTTCACCATTCAAAATTTTTTTCAGTTCAACGTTCAACATTCGCATTTCAGCGTTCAACATTCAAAATTGTTTTTCAGTTCAACGTTCAACATTCGCAGTTCAACGTTCAACATTCAATTTTTTTTTCAGTTCAACGTTCACGATTCGCAGTTCAACGTTCAACATTTAAATTTTTTTTCAGTTCAACGTTCAACATTTGCAGTTCAACGTTCAACATTCAAATTTTTTTTTCAACGTTCAACATTCGCAGTTCAACGTTCAACATTCAATTTTTTTTTGAGTTCAACGTTGAATTGCGAATGTTGAACGTTGAACTGAAAAAAAATTTTGAATGTTGAACGTTGAACTGCGAATGTTGAACGTTGAACTGAAAAAAATTTGAATGTTGAACGTTGAACTGCGAATGTTGAATGTTGAACTGAAAAAGAATTTTGAATGTTGAACGTTGAACTGGCAATGTTGAACGTTGAACTGAAAAAAATTTTGAATGTTGAACGTTGAACTGCGAATGTTGAACGTTGAACTGAAAAAAAAATTGAATGTTGAACGTTGAACTGCGAATGTTGAACGTTGAACTGAAAAAAAAATTTGAATGTTGAACGTTGAACTGCGAATGTTGAACGTTGAACTGAAAAAAAAAATTGAATGTTGAACGTTGAATTGCAAATGTTGAACGTTGGACTAAAAAAAAAATTTGAATGTTGAACGTTGAACTGCGAATGTTGAACGTTGAACTGAAAAAAAATTTGAATGTTGAACGTTGAACTGAAAAACATTTTGAATATTGAACGTTGAACTGCGAATGATGAACGTTAAACTGAAAAAAAATTTGAATGTTGAACGTTGAACTGCGAATGTTGAACGTTGAACTGAAAAAAAA
>MJUU01060274.1:82278-117176 GCA_002080025.1 Modiolus philippinarum
TTTGAATGTTGAACGTTGAACTGCGAATGTTGAACGTTGAACTGAAAAAAAAAATTGAATGTTGAACGTTGAACTGCGAATGTTGAACGTTGAACTGAAAAAAAAAAAATTGAATGTTGAACGTTGAACGTTGAACAAGAAACCAATTTGACTCTGGTCACAGAGCCCTGTATTAAAAATATTGGATTTATCTAGTTAGCATCAATTTCACAATACCCCTTTGGTGACTATCTGCGATGCCGCTATTGTGGTGGCCAACTTTGTTATCAAGTAAATCACGTGGTTTTTTACCTTGTCTGACAAGTATAGTACACAACGGGGAACCTAGCGCTACATTTCAAATGTGTCGTTTGTGTTACAGGTGCTTTCAATTGGTTGCAAGAAATCGAATGGTGTAAAAGTCTATGTAATCGGTCAACATTTACGTGAATTACCGCATTTAAAAATCACTGATTGGTCGTTTTAATGTTTTATGCAGTTCCGATTAAACCAAAATTCTGTATGTTCCGGTCAAGAGCGGATTTTGAAAAAAAATAGGTTATAAAAAGAACTTGAAATGCAGATACATCCAATGTTTGTGCTGAATTTGCCGGATATTGCCGGAAAGTCGTATTTTGGGTTTGAAATTTGACAATTTTATCGAAATGTCGATCATTGTAAGACATGTGCATGCCGTGCCGTTATATGTCACTTTTTTATCAAGATCCGATTTATTATATATACCACTTTTAATTTTTTCAATCTTCATTTATTTGAATTTACCTACTGTGTCATAAGTATTTATATAGCTTATAGATTTATCGTCGGACCATATTCGTGCCAGATTTCATTTGAGATTTCATACAATAACTATTCTTTTTGGAAATGATTTTAATAAAAGAAGCATTGTTTAATTAAAAAAAATCGTTATATTTTTTCCCCGTTGACTCATCCCTACCAACTGGGACATACTGGAGTTACAATGTCTTAACTTTTAATTTTCAAGCTAATCAAATCAAAATCAAAAAGAGTATTAGAATATTCATTGGCTTCTTTTAAGAAAAAGGATAGAAATGCTAGTACTCGAGGTTTGCGGAAGTTAAATTTTGATGTCAGAATCTTGTACTATTTTTTTCTTGCAAAACACGTCGACTTTTATAATTAATAAATAATTCACGGGATCGTGAATATATGGCGATTTTACCTAGGGTTGGCCCTTTATGGCAAATATTTTACCTCGAGCGTATGCATTATTAACCAAAAGTAAAAAGTGTTTATCATTTAACAGTCAGGGGTGTAACCTATTCAAGTTATCAAATTAAGTACTTTTGTGTAACTTAATTGAGTGATCATGTATTTTCAGCAATAACTTATGTAAGTTATCAAATGTTGATTTCTTGAAAATGTTCAACTTTGATTATAAATGTTTTTATGTTAAAGATTTTTCTCAAACAAACAATAGTTTTTCCCATATGGTTTGGAATCTTAACTGTGTAATTACCTATCAATTATAAATGTGCAAAGAGAGGAAATACATGCGCCAACCCCCATAAAGATTACACCCTGGGGAAATTAAATCTCAATTATCTTTGAAATGGTTCATCAAAATCAATTAGACAGGCAATTATTAGATTGAGGTCAATTTGAACTACTTAATACATTGTGTAATAATAGACTAAACTGTTACCAATAAGTAATAATTCCAACAAAACTGAATATAATGTAAAAAAGACTTCAATGACTGAATAAAGTTATCAACTGAGTAATGTACCTTGACTAACAAGGTTTATGAGATATGCCATTTGATGACAGCAATTTTAAATTAGTTTTCAAATATTCGATTTGCCAGATTTTAATTTTTATCCAGTGGGACTAATATTACCAAAAATTATTGAATATATTAGTACCAGTTATTATACAAGTGATGTATTTTGCAATCATGATAATGTTTTACATGTGTCGACGTATCTCTTGTGTGCCTTCTAATATAACATTTCGGTCTTACAAAACAATTTTCTCTTTAGTTTTAACTGCCATTTATGGCCATTTAAAATCAATTTCCGCAAAAACGATAACTACCAAAAATTATAATTCTCGAACCGATCACATGCCGAGTTCCAATTAAGATGATCAATTATCGAGCTATCGTAATACAGGCGGCATCGCAGATGGAACGATTGAAGTCGTTTCGTTGTAGCTTGTTCTATATTTATACCTCCACGATACAACTAAGACTAGTAAAGCCCTTTTTTAAATGTTTTATAATTCATCTAAAAAAATATATAAAAAAATAAACAAAAACAAAAAACTATGTTACCATCCCCAACTTTTCTCATCATTTTATTCCCTTGGAAGTTTTTAATCATTTTGATAGAAATTTCTAAAATTTAAGTTATGTACTTAAATTTGGTTATCGCGGTGGGTATCATATTATTGGTCTTAAGATATGCCATCGACGTTTTTCCGTGACGTCACACATGGAAATGGCCTGCTACTGAAACGTGTCTGAATGATTCAAATTCATAATCGACAATCATCTTCAAAGAGTATAATATTTATACAAGGAAATATAATTTATTGCAGAAAATCGATTTTTGACAAGGAGTTTTGATTGGTCTTGATTTTGCAATGTAATTCAACTCGTCTTCATCCACCCCCGGTAGTTCAAATAAGAAAGTATTTTTTGTTTCCAAGTATCGTCAGGAGACCATGTGTATTATTTTTATAGATATTTGAACAGCATTTGTCACTATATATTGTATAAAAATAAAAAGAGCATGTAAAGGATTACGATAATTATCAATTGTGCGGCACCCTATCATACAATATGGAGATAATCAGTCTGTTTTAATCAAACGATACTGTAAATGGTAGATAGTTTGTGGAAAACACAGAATGGATTTTTGATATCTTTTTTTCAAATTTAACATATTTACATTCTGCTCGAGACGTTCTGACGAGGTTCAACGTAGAAGGATGGTGAAACCATTGTACATTTCTTCGAACACAGGACAAGGGAGTTTAATTTCGTCTTCACTTTCAAATATTTTTTATTTATGACAGTAAGAGTTGTATTGGTAATAGACAGGTCAACACGTGTGAACATTTCAAAAAAGCGCATTTTGTTGCCATCATATACCCACGTCTTTGCACCACTGACACGTATTTTTTTTTAATCATTACCCCCTTTGTTTTATTTGTCTTCTTTTGGTTATTGTTAATTTTGTCACTGTGTCGTTCGTTTCTTCTTATTTCCTTAATTCAACATTGTTTGTCATGTTACTTACATCATGTTGCCTAATCATCGTCAGGTTTGGGGGAATTTTGAATACGAAATTTAACGTCTCCTGTCTTTCAGGTTCGATATTGGTTGCCTATGGGTATTAGGCCC
This sequence comes from Modiolus philippinarum, assembly GCA_002080025.1. NCBI lineage: Eukaryota > Metazoa > Mollusca > Bivalvia > Mytilida > Modiolidae > Modiolus > Modiolus philippinarum. The sequence goes on from MJUU01060274.1 coordinate 85,649, forward strand.
TTGATAGCTCGCTACACGACAACGTCTTTGAACTGAGATTTGTCAACATAGTGAAGGATTTGCGGGAATCGAATTTTTATGAAATTGTATTCCTGATTCACTATATATCCAGTTTACAACCCTTTTAAAGGAAATAGGCGTGTCAATTTAATATAATTAGGAGTCAAGCGTTTGATCAATCTAACATCTTTGCGTTAATTGTTAGATTTAAACATCAAAACAATGGTGGAAAAAGGGTTTCTCCTGACTTTTCGTTGCGTTCTAAATGACTCGTGTTTAAAAACTTAATTTGATCAACATTTTCTACGATACTTATGAAATTTGTGAATATATAAGTCTATGAAAGTAATTATATTAAAGTGCAAAATATATGAGTAAAAAAACACGAGTCTTACATAAATCTGAAACACGTCAATCAGTAAGTTGTCTATGGGGGTTAAAACAGTGTTGCTGTGCGGAGCTGTCAGGAGTCAAAGTCCAAGAGGTTTGGCGGGTTAAATTCGCCAGAATATTGCGGACTGCAATGGTCCTGACTTGGTATTTTTATGTTATTTATTTCTTGTTGTAAGTAATATCTACTTGTAAACGGTAGACTAAAACATATCTATGCTGTTGGATTTTTTTATGTAAAATATTAACATGTCATTTTTTCTTTCACAAAAATGTATAAACTTTTTAAACTTTTCCGATGTTCGGTTATTCCTTTAAGTAGCAACAATCCATGGCTACCGTGCCTTGTGTTTTATATTTCATTTTTGTTAACTTGTTAAATTTGCCGTCGAATAGTTCCCGTTTCAAAACGGAAAGTGTCAAAAAAGGAAATTTTCTTACGCACCTTCATCAAAGATAGCATCAACCCGTTTCGCGTTATCGGTCACAGCTTTATTTTGCTTACATATTCATTTTTAATTAATTGTATAGTAGTTTATTTCAGTTTTTTTAAAAGAAAATGATCAAGTGGCTGCATGTGGCTCAGTTTACAAAATAACAGGTATTATGTTGCTGAGAATAGGTGAGTTTTAAAATTAAGTTATAATGTATTTTTTTCTTTATACTTAGTATGGGATTGATCAGGTTATACTACTTTTTGTAGTTTTAAGTGGAATGGGTTTGGTATTTCGGTTGATTTTAGTGTCAATTTGTTAGTATGAAGACCGGACTAGTGTATCGGGAAATGTTAGTAGTCACAGCTCTCTCATAGTCAAGAGTACTGTTTGATTCCCGAATAGACTTCAGCTTTAGCGCTATGCTTAGGCAGCATGAGATCCTGGTGTACCTTCGGTTAGTAGTCCCGACTGAGCTAGTAACAAGTCCTGCTATATACGGTTTAAATTTTGACTAAAGACGTTGTAACAAGCCACTTTGACTAAAGACGTTGTGACGTTGTAACAAGCCACTAACCGTAACAGCTTTGAGGATAATTTTGTTTTAAGAAATTGAGTAGCATACATGTCATTTCATAATGTTGTAACTGAGCAATATATTGTAAGTAAGTCTTTAATTGGAGTGCTCCGGAAGACGGGCGATCTAACACAAGACTAATTGATTTGAATGCAATAGGCCTAATATCATGAGAACAGGCTACTTTTGATGTGGCACAAAGAGTTTCTTTAACTCTTTTGGTGGTTTATAAGAAATTTTCATGTATCATTTAAACTATAATAATTCTTTAATGGCGTTGGATCAGAAGTGCCGGTACCAAGTCCGGCTATCCCGAGTTCCTATCGTTATTTATGTTTGTTTCTTGTTTTCATTATCGTTTTTATGGTGCAGTTTGCTTGTTAATTGTGGCATGCGGTTGTAGTTCCTAGCCATTGTAGGTGTTTGCTGTTATCCAGGTTTTGTAATTTTAACTGAAGCTGTAAAATTTTTGGGTATGTACCGGTATATCAAATCTTTTATATTTGCAATATTATAATAGTTTTCAGTTTGGAGTATACATTGTTAGTATCTTTACTGGATTAAAGATCCGATCGAGTCGATGTGCTCAAGACTAATACAAAAATAAAAATATTCACGGAAAATCGCATTAATTTATGAACAAGTCCAACTATTCTACAGCTGTCAAGCATTGATGAGTTTACAAACACGGTGCAAAGTGTTTACTTAAATTTTAATCAAAGAGATCAAATGTACAATGGTATACATGCTGCCAAATATTTACGCAAGATTAAAACAAAATAAAAATAATAGCAACAGCAGCAACAAAATCATGAAACAGTGTACTTTTGCTACGGGAATTAATTGCTAATGCTTGACGACGTACAAGTGAAAGGTTAAGGTCATAGTTGCAATTATTACAGATTACCCAACACATGGATATTAACAAAATCGTTTCGCAGTTATCTTAATGAATTTAATTAAAAAGGTTTTAACTTAAATTTCTAAGTGTATTGGTGTGAATATCTTACAAATTACATATTTATCTTATTTGCGTATTTGGCTCAGCTTACAGCGAATCCGCCCTTGTTTGGCGGTTGACAGTGTAACCAAGTTCCTTGCTCACACCGTCAATTTGGCATAATTCGCTGCTTCAAGGACATGCCAGATGACTGTATTATTTATTTAGATAAGAACATGTTAAGGGGTTTCGGACTCATCACTTGTGTATCCCACGGTGGTTCAAAATTAATTCTTTCACCTGCCATCTGTGTATCCCACGGTGGCGTTAATATATGCAAATCTATTTATCTGAATGTTGATTTATTTGTTGCCATTTACGCAATCTGCGGCAACTAGTTCGTTTCATTTATGGAATGAACAATCTTTAATTGATCTTATATATTATCTATATCTTGAACAATGAATATCTTATATTATCTATATGTTGGACAGTAAATATCTTATGTTATCTATATTATCAATATAGTACAAAAATGTATCTATATATGCATTTATGAATGATTATTTATTATTTAAGCTGTGGCCAAATACCGCCAATACACTGTATATATAGTTGGCTGTGCCTTTAGCCCATCCGGTATAACCAGCAAATAAAAGACCTTAAGTGTGAAGAAAATTCGACTCTCAAATGACCTGTATACAAGACAGTTTACCTGCAAACATAGATAATTACCTTGGGCTACTCCAATTGATCTAGGGGTCAGAGGAAATTCGCAATAAGATGCGATATGAATGGAAAGACGTTTAATTGTATTTCCAATTCTGTCAATCAATTTAATTAGTTACAAAACGTTTATACAACACCTTACTTTTTATCATATTAAACTTAAAAAGCCCGATGGGCTCGTAAGTTTAAATATGCTACCTCTTAAGAAGCGTGGTATATCACCCCTATTAAGCTGAGTTCTCGGCGACCAGTTAAGGTTAGCGTAAAATTGGTTTAGTCCAGTTGAATAATGTTTAGGCTGATTGAGAAAAATGTAAACATTTTTTTCTTTATTTTCAACAGCATTTTGATAATGTTTTGTCCCGGTTCAGGATAGTGTTTAGTTACGGTTTTTGATATTTAAACATTTACCTTTACCTAAGCATTACCCAGCTTAAGAGGGGTGCATACATATTGCATTTTTTGCAGTTACATTAAGATTAAACACGTAATTTGAATAATTTCTATTGTCGTACCGAGAATCATGCGTCTTTCCCTTCCTTCCAATTTGTAAAAATCATCGTATATTTCCCACTGCGTACGTTACAAAATCATGACGGGAACGGTAGATAATATATTTGTCGATTCGCACATTGGATAGAGACTTATTCGATGTAATACATGCATTTGTCTTCATGCTTTGCACGTATCCGTTTGCCGATGTATTCACTTTGATAGTATTTGTAACATGTGGCCAAATTTGAAAATCAGATCTCTACTTAAATGTGAATTATCAAAACACAGTAAGAACTTTCCAGTAATTACATAGCTGGAATGTTTCAATAGATATATATATATATTTTTTTTATTTTCGGGTATTTTTAACGAATGCATCACAACATGGAGGCATAAATATGGAAGGAGCTACAACAACACGACTTCAAATGTTCCTTCTGCGATGCCGCCTGTACTACGATAGCTCGCTAATTGATCGTGTTTATTGGAACTTAACCTGAATCAGTTCGAAAATTATAATTTTCGGTAGTTATCGTATTTGCAGAAACTGTCGAACTGATTTTAAATTGCCATAAATGTCAATCAAGACAAAAAAGTAGTGAAAAATATCATTTTTTTAGTTAAAAATTAAAGTGTCATATTAGAGTACACATTTTTTTTTATTTTTACATTATATTTGTTATTTCAATACTTTTTTGATTTTTTTTTATTATTAAATTTTATTTCGTGTTGAGGGCTAAATGCCCCTTGAAGACATCAATGTCGATGATCTTGGCCAACCCTTGCCTCTGTCTGCTTGTTTTTTAATCTTTTATGTTTTGATATGTGTATATATTTTTTGTTTTACCTTTTATCGCAGTTTGAGAAGAATTTTAACTCATTTGTTTATTTATAACATAATCATGATTGCTAAATATTAGTACCAGATAATAATAATTATTAATAATTTATAATCGTGCAAATCGGATATCTGCAAACTGAAACGGTTATATTTAAGCAAACTGAGACAGTTACATTTAAATAATGTCTCCGGCTGAAATATAAAATGTTTGGTTGAAAAGATAATGCAACATAGCTGATGTCTTTTGCAGGGAAAATGAGTGCAATGTGACGAATTGCGGTCACAAACTAAAAAATTCTCACATTAAAATTTAAGTACCACTAAAACTGAGTACTAGAATTTCTGTCCCTTTTCTTAAAAACTGTTCTTATAATGAAAATCGTAATTATCCCCTTCTTGGCTTAGTTCTTTTAAAAAGAACACAACATTAGCGTGAAAATTTAAAGCTTTGAATTATTTCATTCCAGTATATCCCAATTTATAAAAAAAAAAGATCTTTGTTTTAATCAAACAATGTCTCTTCTATTAACATCATTTCCAAAAAGAATAGCTATAGTGAAATCTTGGACGAATATTGTCCAAGGTGAAATCTGTAAGCTGAAATATTTTTGACACAGTATGGTACATTCAAATAAATGAAGATGAAAAAAATTAAAATTGATAAGTTTTGTGTATAATATATATATTTTTTAAACTGATAAGTTATGTATATATTAAATCGGATATTGTTAAAAAAAATATGGAGAATCTAACGGCATGGCATGCACATGTCTCACAATCGGCATCTCGATAAGATTGTCAAATTTCAAACACAAAATTCGTCTTTCCGGTAATATCCGGCAAATACATCATAAACATTGGGTGAATGTGCATTTCAAGTTCTTTTATTCCTTTTGTTTTCAAAATCCGAACTTTACCGGAACATACATAATGTTTACTGCATAGATTATTACACGACGAACCGATCATTTCTAAATGTTGTAATTCACGTAAATCTGGACCGATTTCGAAAATTTTTCCGCCATTCGATTTCTTACAACTAATGGGAAGTACCTGTAACAACAACGACACCTTTGAAAGCTAGCAACAAGTTCCTCGTTGTGTACTATACTTATCAGACAAAGTAATAAAACACGTGATTTACTTGATTACCAATAATACCACCGCAGCGGCGGCATCGCAGATAGTTACTAAAGTGGTATCGTCAAATTGATGCTATTAAGATAAATTCCATATCTTTACTAAAGGGTTCTGCGGGTCATAAATAAGTACTAAATTTTTGGTGTAGCTCCTTCTATATTTATACCTCCATGAACACAATCTGCTGAAATATTACAGAATTTTTTAAAGATAAATTCACAATAGAAAGAAGCAAATTAGTTCTTTCCAGGCGTGCAGGGGTTTATTGTGTGAATTTAATTCAATATTGATTCAATTATCAAGTGGTTCTATATTTAATTTATTTAAAAAAGGCAAAGACATGACGTAAGCCATATATCGTATTGTGTTCGCCTTAAATATCTATTTGTGATGATCAAATGGCTTGCATTTGCATGAAATGTACAAGTTAGTACTAAAACAAATTCAGTTTTCTCCCGCAGGTCATTTGTTTCATTTAAACAACATCTGCATGTGACCTATTGTGCAATATACACAATTTAACTTGTATTGAACTGTCGTTGTTTCTCATCCAGAGAGGAGCACATCCAAACCATTGCGGATGGGAACATAACCAGTTCTTTGAATAAAGAAAATGTCAATTTTCTTAGGCCTGTTCGACCCTTTCGCATAAATGTCAAGAAAGAGTCTGTTTAATGATCCTTTTTTTTATTTGAATTTACACGTTTGCATAATCAAGAATATCAATATTTTCGTTTTTGATTTTTTTTTTCCAGACTGAGCACGATTGTTACAGGTTTTTTCTGTTACACGTCTGTTGGTCTGCTTTCTCTCGTTTTTATATCATCTTTTTTTTATTTCTGTCCTTTTGCCCCTCAAGTTGGCGGCCATACGACCGAAACATTTCTTTTCTCATTTTAGTTGTTTTTGTTTAATTTGCTCATTCATTCGTTTGCTCACTACACCATTTTTATTTTGTTCATAAGAAGCATACAACCGTTAACAGCAATAATGAAGTCACTAGTATCTTAATTTACAGTTGTGTTGGTTTTATACGTTCAACTTTCTGAGCAGTGTGCCTGTATGTGGGGCTTTGTTTACGTATCTGGAGAAATTGTTCCTAGGACATTGTGCTTTTCCAAGAAATGTAAAGTATTGGACATTTGCATTAGCATTGCTTTAATACGTCGATTTCAAATAAAAAAAATTCAAAGATTTACAAATATTTTGACGAAAACAACACAAACAACAACAAAATGATTTTATTTCATTATTACACCATCTATTTGTTATAATTTATTGTAATAATCAAACATGTCCAAAATTACTAACATGTTTGGTTTTGAGATAGCTTAGACCAACTGTTCATCAAACCAAAAGCCAACAGAACGAAAACAGATAATGCCACTATGCTGATAGCAAAGACAACAAAAATTAGATGTAGAAATATAATTGCAATGTTTTATATTTAGCACTAACACAATAAAGATACATAGTATTACCCAGTTCTCTAGCGTTTAATCATTTTAAGTTGCATTCGCACAATTTTTGAATACGTCGCATTTCAAAAATAGGCATAACAGATTCTTGTATGATCTGAATATCTTTCCCGAGCGGAAGAAATTTCATCTTTTCTTGATTTGAACGCTGTAATACAAGAGAAATTGACGTACAGTTGAACGATATGCCGATCTAAAAGTTTGATTGAATATAAGTTCATTACTCTTTTGTAAGATCTGAATACAAATTTGTGAAATTCTATACTGCTTGAGCGGAATCGCCGCAATTTCAATTTGACGTCAGATATTTCAAGACATTAAGTTATGTCTACGATTGTAGTATCATAGAAATCGGCACCTTTTGTCAGCTACATTTGTATTTACCAGCGTAAAATTAGATCAAACTTTCCATGGTCGGCACCTTTCAGCGTGAAATCAGATCGGACTTTCCATGGTTCATCCCTAACTAGACGACATGTTACGGGAAAACCACAATCTAACTAATCTGAAAATGCAAGATCGAGAATATTCAGACATTAGAGGTTAAGATGTCAATCTTTATAAACGGTGTTTGAGTTTTTTTTCACATTTGCAAGCAATAGCACGAATTGTCTATCGGCAAACTGTAGGCAACTCACCAGAACGTCAATAACGTCATACTATAATTTCGCATGGGAAAAAGAAACTAGTTTCGTAGTGAGAACAAAGTATCTGCGACTACTCGATATGAGCACTGGAAAGTTGCACACACACACACACGAGATAAAATAAAAATGGTAAGTCCATACCATTTTCATGGGAGAGGTGTAATTGTTATCATTTAAATACAAGTAATTTTTTGTCAGATGTTGTTGCAAAAGTGAAGAATAAACATCGGTTTATTAGTACTACAAGACCCGGTGATTTTAAAGGGCATATACGGTTCGACATCATCTTGAAAACTATGATTACGGTAAGGACTTTTGTAATACCTCGCTTTCAAACATTTGCACAACTTAGTTAACTCGATGTGAGAAATGCCATTACAATCAACTTTCGCTATAAGATTGGAAAAAGAAGGGAAACGGGGAATGTGTCAAAGAGACAACGACCCAAAGGGGAGTAATAACAACTCAAAGCCACCATAAGATCTTCATTACGTATACATAACAAAGTCAAACATTTAAGCCTTGGATGGACTTAATAATCTAATGAAGAACAGGGGCAAATTATTTTTAATCTATTTTTTAGGTTCGTGTGAATTGTTCTTTTCGTGTAATAGATTCGAAAAAAAAATTCTATTTGGCCATTGTCTTGAGGCGAATGTCATGATACACTTTTGTTCAAAAGATAACTTGTTTCCATTTAAGCAATAACAGTACATTATTTGAATACCCGAGGGCGTCGATCGTAGATTTGACGATCAAAATGAAATTTACAGGCGACGCGTAGCAGATTCAGTATTATTTTGCCGATGGGAATTTTGTTCAGCAAGTTGTTATATTCCTTATGTAGAATCATGTCCGCGTTAGATTTTGATGCTTTTTCTGTCATATGTTCTGCAATTTTAAATAAATAAAGTGATTTTTTATGACTTTATTCAACATCTTGTTGTTAACAAATGTCCTTGGTGGTACAACAAACCCACCACGGCTCTTCCCTGAATTATTAGTCACATAATAAACCAGGGGATTTAGTATGTGAAGAAGACATGTTAATAACATTTACCATATTTTTGTTAGTGTGATAATACAAATGTAAAACAAAAAACTAATAATTGAAACATTGATTTAATAAAACAACATCTCATATTTATTCACAGAAATGAGTTTTACTTTAAATATGGATGGAGCAAGGGGAATGTCGCCGTCAAAAAGGGAAATTAGTAATAGTGAAGTCAAAATCATCCCTTTTATCATATATTTTGGTTTTGATTTTACCAGAGTCAATAATACTAGTCATTTTGGTTTGCTTTTATCCATTCTTTAATGAAAAATATTTTGGTGTTGCGTTTCTGTCTGTAAGGTAAATAGCTTCTTATATGAAAGCAGATCAAAGATCGGGATATCTTTCATGAATGTAAGAAATTCCGTCTTTTCTCGAGTGAAGTACAGCGAAGCGAGAGAATAAGACGAAAAAATTCTTACAAGAGTGAAAGCTATACCAATCTTTGATTTTGATCGAATGTAAGTAGCTATTTCAGTGTTTGCTCGAAAAGCGATCATTTGAAAACTAGCAGTATTTTTAGGCATGTATAATAAATTGTTGAAGTAATCACCGGTACAACTAATTTCACTGCAATTTAAGTAGTAAATAAGTTGAGGAGACCTCGACTTTATTTTTATATTGACATATCAATCATTTCAACCCTTGATAATTTATCTTTTATTTATTAACAGAAATATCATTTTTGTTCCATATCACACAGATGTTTAAATATGCTATAACAATGCATTTAATTGGAAATTCAGGTAAATGCACTCTTTTACAGAAATCCGGCACAAATGTTTTTGAAGAAGGTCACGAGACTTCACTGTTTGCTCCAATTGTTCAAGGTGGATGTGGTTACATCGATTTTGAGCTAGGCAAGACATATTATATTTCAGATACGTAAATGTGAGAAATGCAATCGTAGTAACATTTTTTTTTGTATTATGGCAACGAGTTCCAGAGATGTAAATATAAATCTTTTCATGACATTTGTAAACGAATACCAAAGCAAAAAGGGTGGAAGTGTGTTCCGGAAGGGTAAGCATTACCCGTCACAGGGCCAGTGAAAAGTCTGGTGTTGTCATAGTCGGTCTTTTCAGTTTTAAATAAACTCTGGATCGCCTTAAAGAGATTTATTGTCCCAAAATGAAACTCCTGTAGTGAAAACTACAACTGTGAATGAGTTGTGAAATGAGGACGCCATATGCCGAGAATGCGGGAATATCACTGCTAAAAATTCGGAACTTCATCATTGGAAAATCGAAATCATTAAACCTGTCGTAAAATGTTGTTGACCTCCAGAGTTATTACTACGGAGGATTAAGTCAAGCTACAATTGTATTAATCAAGATATGATACTGATGATGGTGTATTTGTGATCTCTTTAATTTTTGGTTTATTGCGGTACTGAAGATGAAGATAATCAAATCCTAATCAAAAGTTGTAGCAAATAGCAAGGATGTATTCTTACATGACTAACACTAATCTTTGTTCCTGGACATGTGATGATAAGATTAAGGCACTTAATCTTTTACTGGAAATTTTGTTCGAGGTATTGCCAAGGGTGCAAATAACAGAATACCGAAGTTACTTTGTTCCTTCGGTATTCTACTGCCGTTGTTTCTACAGATTATGCATCTCTCTTTGCAGATATTTTCTGTCCTGTTGCGAAAGATACGTCATGAAGAAACATCAAAATGCAAACGTAGAAAACATTGATAAACGTATATCAATTTTCAATTAGGTATATTGACGATATCCTATTATTGACAACCCCAAGTTTTTAGATTATGTAGACATCATTTACCCACAAGAACTGAAAGTTAATATAAAGCTAACAATGATTCGAAATACTGCCCTTTTCTGATCTTACTATCATCATTGACTCTGGTAAATTAAAATATATGATAAAAGGGGTGATTTTGATTTCACTACTACCAATTTCCGTTTTCTTGACGGCAACGTTCCTATAGCTCCACCCTACGGGGTATATGTTTCTCAACTGGTACACGCGTTTTGTTCTACGCGATTCGATTTTAATGAACGTAACCTTACTGTCACAATAAAACTTTTACAATAGAGTTACAGATATCATAAATTGTTAAATACAATTGAATACATTTCAGAAGTCTTATAATAGATATGCACATTAATTTCCATATCTAAATATGGCTTTATTTGCAAGCCACTTATTACCAAGGGGTTTTTCTTATGTTCCTTTTTACGGAAATATATGGAATAAAAAAATTCAGTAAAAGCTTGGAAGTAACTTATATTCTTTAATATTTTTTAATATTTTTAATAGGGAATAACGACAACATATTCTGCTTAAATCAGTTAAATTAGCTTTGGAATTCAATAACCTCAAAATTATACACACATACTGGCTTCTCAATGATACTGCCAATGACTTCTGAAATATATGATGATTATTTATCTAACAGTATGGGAAGTTTTGAGTTAGATTTTTCTTCCATAGTAAGACAGCATTTAACAAGCAGAATAGGCTCCTCGAGCTAGCCGACAGATTAGCGTCGAGCACTCCTCGACCCATATTTCAAAATAGCGTATTGTCATTTTTTTCTCCTTTTCAAGATTGTAGTCGTGGAGTTAGTAGTCTACCTGTATTTGGTTTAATTCGTACTTTCAAACCGGTGCTAGGGACCGTCTTGAACTTGCTATGAGGTATGAGTAATGCTCATTGTTGAAGGCCTCATGGTGACTTCAAGATGAAGAACAACAATAAAAGCGTAGTTCCATTGCTGTGTTTTACCATCTATTTGTAGAGATTTTGTCTCATTTGCATCTACTCCATATCCCTGCATTGTTAGTTTACTTTATTATACGGAAACGGGACAAAGAAAGAGTAGGTTTGTGTACCCATTAACCTGTTAAAAGCTACCCCTTGCTTTTGCTAGTGCTGGTACGAAGTCTGCCTGTCCCAAGTTTTTATTTTTGTTTACGTTTGTCTTTTGTCTTATTTGTTTTTTTCCCGTATAGTTCCCTGGCAGATTGTAGCATGCAATTATAGCTTTCAGCCATTCTAGATGTTTCCCATTATCCCCTTTTTATTTCATTGAACTACACTTCACAAAGAAGGTTAAAGACCAAATCCACTTAAAATACTTATCTTTATTTATGTCTAGATGCATAAGCATAACCGCTAATCCGATCGACAAGAAATTTTGCACAGTGCACTAACCAATTCTCTATAATTTTCAGCATTTCAACATTTGCCATTCCCTATCAAAGATGGCAAGAAAGTGGGAACGTAGTGAACATTAGACCCCTTAACATAAAAGATTTTTATTACAGTTTGAAATGAGACCAATTAACTATGCGGTTTATTTTACTGTCTGTATCGGCCATGAATCAGGTGAGCGTTACAAGCCTTTATAACCTCTTGTTTATTGACTCATGAAGTAAAAAAGTATACTTTCAAATTACTACTGCTGTAATTAACAAATCAAGAATATGATTGTTGTCCGTAGTGTTTTGTTCTTCTTTATATCTATAAAACAAAATTAATAATTGCATTACATATATACCTTTTCACGATAACTGTGGGCCAGTTAGTGAGTATGTGAAACGTACATTTCCGGACGGTGGGGCTTTGGGTAAAACAAAAGAATATGACGTCAGGAAGTTTTTACTGAGTGTGTTCATGAACTACCCCGCAGCTACCGTGAAAAGGTCTAACACAGTCTGCTTGCGACCTTATATGGTATATACACATGAAAAGGAAAGGGAAGGGAATGAGGTAAATGTATCTACATAAAACGTGAAGACAATACAAACAGGTATTGTCCTGACGAATGTTCGCGGTTTCATTTACCCCATCCTGTTTGTGAAAAATTACGGTCAGTAAACTTTATATTGGGCGACCCTAGATCAAACCCTAGCATTAAATTTACGTTGATAACCTATCGATAGTCTAATAAGCATATAAAGACATGAAAAAATAGCAGCAAACGAATCGTTGTTTACATTGTAACGTCATGTAACGGCTGCTATTGACTGTATATTTTTCATTCATTCAATATTGTATATATACGTTCAGCACGTGACGGCGTTTGACCAATCAGCGTTTTAGGAATTTACGACAAGTCAGATATATCATCTGAAAGGCTTCTATAACACGATGTTTTTGGAATATTTTCTGAAATTTAAACAGGATTGTCAAGGAAAGTGGAAATGAAAAACAATTAAAGTGTATACAATGTATTTTATTTGTTAAATATAATATAAAAAAAGAAAGACGGATGTTACCTCCTTGATAATTGTGTTGGTCTATCGCCATACATATGTAACTTGAATGTTTTTTTTTTCACTTTGTTGCAGATTTCCTGTGAATCTATTTTCGTATCCCAACATTAAAATGAAAGGTAGGGATATCTGCTAATCTGAAATGTCTATAGTGATCAGGAACAAAAACCAATTCCACAGGAAATTTTGAAGTCACATTCATTTAGACCTTGCTGTTTGTGAAAAATAGGCTGAAATTGGTTATAAAGAACGACCTATCCAACAGAAAGTAAAAATAAACCGTTTAATTAATAGAGATTGTTAGAGATAATTGATCCATTATCCAATTGCCTACTTTTTGGATCATATTTCTGATTTTATAATAATAACCTAATGCCATAATCAGTCTAATATACGAAATATAAATAATTAATCAAATAATTACATGTAAATAACACTATCGCCTCCGATTGGGATTTGCTTGCCAAACTTCAAAAACCCTCTAAAAACATGGCAAAAACGTAGCACAATATCAAATGAAGACTGGGGATATGATGCATACCTGCACAGTTGGCTACTGGATCAATATCTATTTAATTATCGTAAAAAACAAAGCACACTTATTCAGCGACAAAACTAAAAAGAAAATATTACTCGTTTCTAGTGATAAAACGCCACTCTATACAAAATGTAAAATTTTAAGAAATAGTTTCAGCATTCGAAAAGGCACCTAAATCGTATAAAACTATAGAAACCAAAAAAGGTAAACAAAATGAAGTTTTGTTTTAACTAGAAATCGCAAAACTTTCGATATGATCTTCCAATTGTTTTGAATTGATTTGCACTAAAGTTGTTGATATTGACAACATTATAAAATTAATTTTACAGGATCTTCTGTTTTTCATTTATTCCATATACATTTGTGTAAATGTAGTATAATATGAAATTATATTTTTCATTAAATATTTCATATTATTACGTTTAGCTAGTCATTCACTGTCGCTAAATAAACAAGCTGCGAAATATACATCTCTGCCAGTTTATTGTTCATTTAGCAACAATAGACATTTTTCGTTTTGCATCAGATGAAAGCTGTTGTGCAAAAAAATATTACTCAGCACTTTAATTTCTTCAATTCATTATACAGAATTGAAAGTTTTTGGAAAAGAACGTGTATCTAACAAGTTAAAAGTTAACAACATTCAATGGAAGGAAAAGCACTAAAACAATATTTTTTGTAGCAAAAGCAAATGTTAAAAATCAATCAAAAAATGAAAAGTAAATAAAAATGTATACATGTATTATATATATATCCTTTGAACACAATTTACTGTAAATAAGAGTTTATCATATATCCTTTGAACATAATCAACTGTGAATAAAAATCTATCATATTTCTTTTCAACACAATTCACTGTAAATAAATCTGTAAATATCAAACATTTGACATAACCATCTTGTTAAAACATAAACGAAATCATACGAAAATACGACTGGTTGCTGTGTTTGAACTTCCTTTCGATAAAAGCATGTATGATGTTGTTGTACAATGGATAGCAAATTTATAAAGAAAAAAAACATGTATGACGTTATTGTAAAATGTATTGCAAATTTAAAAAAAAAGCATATATGATGTTATTGTACAATGTATAGCAAAGGATGGGTTGCGATAGGGCCGTTTTCCCGCCCAACGTGGATATGAATAATATACAATCAAACGTCTAGACATGTATCTGTACTATCTAGTCAAATGATAAAATATTAAAACTGCGCATGCGCAGGTCATCTTAAAACAATTTTTCACAGAGGTGTGACAACCAAAATTTTCCATGGTCTACGTCGGAAAAACTTCTGGCAATTAGCCAATATGACAAAGTTGTATTACTTTTGATACAATATATATAGGATCAAATTTAATGCTCCACATTATTGTATCAGCTTTTAAAATGCGAAAGTATATCACTGAGGCTGACTTTTGGAAAAGTTTAAAAATACTATGGCAAGCATAATAATATAAACACGAGGTTGTACGCATTATCGTGCTAGGTATACCCCCACTCGTATCATTTTACGCATTAAAAGTTAAAAATGGCTAAGTCTTGCCAAACAGGAAGTTGATATCATAAGGCGACCAAAATGGGAGACGACGCATTCCCCCTATATATTAAGTCAAATACCAAATTTGAAATAAATCGGCCCAGCAGTAGCTGAGAAAAGTGTGACGAAAACTTTCACTATGTACAATACAGGAAAAAATGACCAAGTCCCGCCAAACAGGAAGTTGATATCACACGGCGACCAAAATGATAGACGTATTCCCCTATATATAATTCAAATACCAAATTTGAAATAACACGGCCCAGCAGTAGCTGGGAAAAGTGTGACGAAAACTTTCACTATGTTCAATAACAGGAAGAACTGACCAAGTCCCGCCAAACAGGAAGCTGATATCATATGGCAACCAAAATGGGATACGACGTATTCCCCCTATATATAAAGTCAAATACCTAATTTGAAATAAATCGGCCCAGCAGTAGCTGAGAAAAGTGCGACGAAAATGTTCACTATGTTCAATAAATGGAAAAATGGCGGTTGCGCCAAACAGGAAGTTGATATCATAAGGCGACCAAAATGGGAAACGACATATTCCCCCTTTATATAAAGTCAAATACCAAATTTGAAATATATCGGCCCAGCAGTAGCTGAGAAAAGTGCGACGAAAATTTTCACTATGTTCAATAAAGGAAAAAAAAATGGCCAAGTCCCACCAAACAGGAAGTTGATATCATAAGGCAACCAAAGTGGGAGGCGACCCATTCCCCCAATATATAAAGTCAAAAACCAAATTTGAAATAAATCGGCCGAGCAGTAGCTGAGAAAAATGAGATAAACTTCGGTCGGACGGACGGAATGACGGACGCACGGACGGACAAGTGTATTCCAATATACCACCCACTCACGAGTGGGGGTGTAATTAAAGAAATGTGCTAACAACGATATGAGACCCGTTTAGAATTGCCTTTAACAACGCACGACTCATTAGAATACATTATCAGATGATAAAAATATTAGTTTAGTTCGGTTCTCACTTACTTGGAAACTGGAAGTGGACCAAATTGAGGACTGCTACAAGGGGACTCTATAAGTGTTCAATTATAACTTAAAAATTGCTTGTTTTTGCTTTAGGAGGTATTTAAATTTAAAAATTTAGGTATGAAAAGGTTAAAACAAATGGTAAATTGACATTTAGATATGCATGTAGATAACATAATTTTCACATGGAATATCATACAAATTAACTTAGACATTGACATAAAGTCACACGGTAGTAACACGACTGGGGAATCAAACCAAACAAAAAAATGATGATTCATAGCATATAGCATTAAATGCAAATAAAGATCACCAGTATTAGCACGTAATTTATTGGTCAAAATGAGTTTTTAAATGCTTTCTAAACCTGAGTATTCCGACATCCCGTATAATCCGACACATTCTTATGTTCACACAGTGTGTCGGATTAGACAAGTTACACTGTATACATTTTACCATGTACAAAAACGATAATTGTACTGTACGCTAGTACTTATAATGCTACAGATATTAATCATGGTTTTCGATATTAATAAAGGGCTACACCGAGCGCAGCATGATACATGTACGATTGCAGCATGTCGACCGCTGAAATTTGAATAAGTTCGATTTAAAATGAATGTTGAATCAGTTAAAAGCTTGTCACAGTAATTTGATGACACAATAAGTAGCTTGACACAGTAATTAGCTGGACACAAACTATGCGGCATAAAAATAGCTCTTTTGATCGCTGAAAGCTCCGAAAATGTAACAGTACTGTTAAATCTGATTACATACTAATTACAGCTGACATCAAGATGAATCCAAAGAAAGAAATCCCATCGAAATCCGTTTAAAATTAATGATTTAACGTCTTTTCAAACAAGAGGAAAACTGTCAATGTGACAGCAAACCGGGTTTTCTTTTACATGGACAGTATATCCTACACATGGGTTGACCCTAAATATTTGAAATGTACTTATAATTTTCATTAATTTTCACTGTAAAGCCTACCATCAAGGTAGCCTATTTCTGAAAGTTCAGCAACTTGGATTTTAATTTAAAAAAAAGGAAAATAAAAGTACTGTGTACACCTCTGACATAGGTACAAAGGATCTGCATTATATAAACTTACTGTCTTTCAAACTGTAGGAGATTTGTTCTATAGAAATGGGACACCCTATTGTTGAAAATTTGACATAAAAATGACTAAGTTCAACAACTGATATTTTTTACATAAATTATCAAAAATCAAAATCAAAGTACAATGCACACCTTTGATATATGCACAATTGCTTTGCAAAATAAAAACTTCCTGTCTCAAATACTGTAGTAGATTTGCCCCGGACAAAGGGGGTACCCTATTGTTGAAAATTTGACATAAAAATGACTAAGTTCAACAACTGATATTTTTTACATAAATTATCAAAAATCTAAATCAAAGTACCATGCACATCTTTGATATATGTACAATTAAATTGCAAAATAAAAACTTCCTGTCTCAAATACCGTAGGAGATTTGTTCCGAACAAAAGGGGTACCCTATTGTTGAAAATTTGACGCAAAAATGACTAAGTTCAACAACTGATATTTTTTATATAAATTATCAAAAATCAAAATCAAAGTACCATGCACACCTTTGATATATGCACAATTGATCTGCAAAAAAAAACTTCCTGTCTTAAATACTGTAGTAGATTTGCTCCGGACAAAGGGGGTACCCTATTGTTGAAAATTTGACATAAAAATGACTAAGTTCAACAACTGATATTTTTTACATAAATTATCAAAATCTAAATCAAAATCAATGCACACCTTTGATATATGTACAATTGATCTGCAAAATAAAAACTTCCCGTCTCAAATACCGTAGGAGATTTGCTCCGGACAAAGGAGGTACCCTATTGTTGAAAATTTGACGCAAAAATGACTAAGTTCAACAACTGATATTTTTGACATAAATTATCAAAAATCAAAATCAAAGTACCATGCACACTTTTGATATGTGCACAATTGATCTGCAAAATAAAAACTTCCTGTCTTAAATACTGTAGTAGATTTGCTCCGGACAAAGGGGGTACCCTATTGTTGAAAATTTGACATAAAAATGACTAAGTTCAACAACTGATATTTTTTACATAAATTATCAAAAATCAAAATCAATGCACACCTTTGATATATGTACAATTGATCTACAAAATAAAAACTTCCTGTCTCAAATACCGTAGGAGATTTGCTCCAGACAAAGGAGGTACCCTATTGTTGAAAATTTGACGCAAAAATGACTAAGTTCAACAACTGATATTTTTGACATAAATCATCAAAAATCAAAATCAAAGTACCATGCACACCTTTAATATATGCACAGTTGATCTGCAAAATAAAAACTTCCTGTCTCAAATACCGTAGGAGATTTACTCCGGACAAAGGGGGTACCCTATTGTTGAAAATTTGGCAGCCGCCCGTCCGCCCGTCGCCCGCCATTTTCACCATTTCAATAACCGGATTTTTCCGACGGAAAACCCGGTCAAAAATTCAAATTTCGACCCCATTGACCCCTTATAGTTAGGAAACGGTAAGATATACGCAAAATCTGTTGACATACTACCAAGAGCCTGAAACAAAAGGAATCTACAGAAAAAAAATCCCACCGAAATCCAATTAAAAATCAAGATTATCTATATTTTGAAAAATTGCAATTTTGGCCCTTTGACCCTATAGCCCAGAATCCTAAGAGATGCGAAAAATCCGTTGACATGCTTCTTAAAGCTACAACAAGAGGGATCTATAGAAAAAATATCAATGAATAACCTTGAAAAACAGAAATCTTAGTTAATTTTCACATTTGAAATTTTGGTCCAATTTGGCCTCTTATAGCTCAAAAAGAAACAAATTATCAAAAATCTAATTTTCAAGAAGTATGTTATTTTTTTCACAAGGATCCATTGAAAAAAACTGCATCAAAATCGGACTAGAAATTAAAAAAACAATTTTGAGATTCACCCCTTTTGGGTTCTATTCATCTCATGAAAGGTATCCATTGGCATTCTACTGACTGGAATTTTCCTCAAGAACACACAGAATAAAATCCTATCAAAATCCGGTGAAAAATAAAAATTCTACAGCCAAATATGTAAAAACACGAAATTTAGCCCTTTTTGGCCCCTTTTTAAAAAAACGGGAGGTGTCACGAAACCAAAAAAAAATTATAAAAAAAAACCTGTCCAAGCCTTCCTTTTGTGCCAACGAACAAAGTGTAAAAATTTCATAATGATTGGTCAACAAGAACTTAAGTTAATGACAATACAAAAGTGTCTACAGACGACAACTACGCCAAAGCCGCCGCCGACGACGACGACAGCGCCATACCATTATACGACCTTAAAAAATTTGCGGTTGTTTAAAAATATCAAAATACTATAATTATTTATTTTAACATAGGTTTTGTAATGAAAAAATACGTTTTTTCCAACCTCAGGACAAAGTGCGATAAGGCATTTTATCAGTATTGGCAAACTGCCAAATATTTAAAACTGATTATGACTTGGTTGCATTGATACTTTTCTATTTATACGGGTAATACATAAACGAGTAATGTTGGTTAATCTTGACTTTTACGGTAAATCATTGGATGTTGAAAATTTTGGCATTTAGTACCCTATGTATTATGCATTCATGGTGTATGATGCTGGGTCAAAATGCAGGTCATAGTTAAATTTGATTTGGAACGTGATCCATTGGAAACCTTCTCCCATAGGCCCAATGCTAATTACCCTTGATAGAGGTGTAAAAGAACATAGATTTTATCGAATATTTGTCAATAGATCAAATTATTAGTGTATATTCTCAATAATTGGAATATTATGCTTTATAAATACATAAGAAACGGTGAGTTTCCTTGAAAAAAATAATTTTGGGATCCCTTTGTGCCGATTTAGCTTCTTATCGCAACCCATCCTTTATAGATACAAAAAATGTATGATGTCATTGTACAATGTATATAGAATTTAAAACAAAAAAAATTATGATGTTATTGTACAATGTATAGCAAATTTAAAGAAAATTAAAAAAATATATATATTTATGATGTTATTTTACAATGTATAAAAAATTTATAAAAATAAAATATGTATGATGTTGTTGTACAATGTATAGCAAATAAAAAAAATGTGATGTTATTGCACACTGTATAGCAAATTAATTGAAAAAAAAACACATATATGATGTTATTGCACAATGGGTAACAAATTTTATTTAAAAAAAAAAAACATGTATGATGTTATGTAGCAAAGTACAAAAAAAAAATAACGAAGTTGCATAAAAAGCAGTTAATTTCGTTAAGCTGTACACGTGTTTCAAGGAGTAACCTCTCATCAGCAGCATTAAAATCAAATAATATGGAAAGCCACAATCAAAA
Organism: Modiolus philippinarum; assembly: GCA_002080025.1. Classification (NCBI taxonomy): domain Eukaryota; kingdom Metazoa; phylum Mollusca; class Bivalvia; order Mytilida; family Modiolidae; genus Modiolus; species Modiolus philippinarum. Next base: position 106,096 of record MJUU01060274.1, read on the forward strand.
AGTTGTAACAGAAGAAGTACTCATTACCAAATAAAAAGAAGCAGAAAGTCAAATCCAGTACCAAGGGTATCTAAGGACAAATTTATTAAAAAAAAGCATTTAATAGCACAATATATCACAAACACTGAGGGAGTACGAGTCTCAGAACAGTTTTTAAAAGAAAGAAATTTCTTGTCTCTTATTTTGAAAGCTATTCGAATAGAACAACATATGGAGGAAATGAAAATCCATTAAGGAGACGACAAACTTTTGGCAGGAAACTGTTGCTTCAGACTTTTTCTTTATTTTCAATACCTAATTATATACATTAGGGTATATGACAATAATTGGAAGTTGTATGATGAAAAATATGATCGATGTGCAAAAATATTTAATCCTTTTTTAAATGAATAAATCTCATGTATATCGAATACTTCTGAAAACTGACTCACATATTCCATTAAAGGTTTAAAATAAGCAAAGGGTAGGTAAAAGTACATATAGAATACCCATTCATGATGTTAAGAAAGGAAAGTTTTCAATCGTTTTTTAATTCTTGTATCACAGTGAGGACAAAAGTCCATTTTGTGAGCACACGTCTCACAGGTCAAACGGTGACCACAATTCACAAACAACATACAAATATCATTGACTCGACATCTGATGCATTTCAGTTTCTCCTTCAATTGTCTGTTAATTTCTATTATGTTCTCTTGATCTGAAATGAAAAGATCATAATGTATCGAATGGAGAAATAAGATCATAAATCAATAAAAGAATATAAATTGTAATTTTCATTTCAAACGATTCATGAAATCTCAGAATCTAAAAATTCTGGCAGGCTTTGCTTGAAAAAAGCAAAGGCTACAAAAATTGAACTTTGGCCATAAGGTATGCAACACAGCCTACTGCACTAAACCTTTGAAAATGCAACCTCTTCGATCAACTGACGACATTGCAGTTAATCAAGTCATTATAATCTACTGTTTACATTATACATATTAGCAGTTGGATCTTCAGTTTTAAGGAATGTTCTATATCTTTGGGTTTATCCACACAAACAGGGTTAAATATTGTTCCTCATGGATCATATTTTTATCATGTCACCTAAAATGCATGGATTTTCAATACTTTTTGTTTAAGTTGTTCTATTAGCAAAGCTTTTGAAAATGTGTAATAGTTTCCCTTTTTATTACATATTTAAACTGGCAGCGGTGGTATAAATATCTGTGGGCGGAGCCTGAGTTTCAAATCTTCAATATTTTAACCACGGTTATGTCAAGGCATGAAAAAACACAATATCTAGTTCTGCAGGTTTTCGTGAAACAAAATATTTGTCTGGCATACTCAGTGTACTTCACTGATACAGTAGCCAATGTAAAACTGTCATTAAAAGCATAAATGGCAATAAAAATAAGAAAATACGATCTTTGAATTCAAATTCTGAAGTATGTGACCTTTAGGTCAAACCAGTCATGTGACATAAACAAACTGATAACAATATAAACATTGCCACGTGCAAAAAACAATGCAACATGCAGAGTGAACTTACCTCTGATTTCGTACAGCAAGAACATTGTAATCCATAGGAAATATATAATCCAATAAATTTCTGAATTCTAACTGTTTATCTACTTATACAAGTTTCTAATTTCATCACAAAAAATAATTTTCATCAAAATGGCGTCAAGGATTTGAGTTAATTTGTCAATGAATGTATTTTGTGCATCTGGATTTATTATGACCACCTATGACCCATGTAAGGAATATTGGAGGGGTTTGGATAAATGTCCCGAACAGAGTCTAAAACACAATTTGGCATCACGTCTCCCATTTCGCCGTAACTTATCCAAGACTCATCATCTAGGTGCATTTCACGTCGCAACAAAAGTTCTTTTTTTCGCTGATATCGCGGTTCATTCCAACCTCCACGGCGTTGCATTAGCGTCCAAAACTTTTTGTATTTTGTCTTTCTTATTCCCTTGTTTCGTATGTGTGGATGAACAGGCACTAAAGGCAACCACGACTGTCTGTTAGATGTCACACATGGGTCCAAAAAACAATGTCTACATTCTGTGGAGATAGCAGAAATAGTTGGTTGCGCTTGGTTATTCTCATTTATTTCATCGTCATCTTCGGTCCCAGTATTTTCACTTATTATTCCATCATTGTTCACAATTTCTGAAATACTACGATCTGCTCTCGGATCAGCTGATTCACCTGCTGTGTTTACATTTTCAGATTGTATATCGCTTGTCGGTGGTACGATAAATTGGGTCATTACACGCGTGATAAGAATGTCATTAGAATCATTAGAATTTGCAGGTGTTACACAATTCCAATCATTGCTTACTATTTCTAAGTCCGAACCGTGAAAATTTAGAATTCCTTGAATTAGCTCAAGTTCGGCTTTTGTTACATTTATAGTTACGTGACGTTTTTCTTCCATTGATAAAATGTACAGTTATGTTTATGTGTTTACGCGCGCTTTCTAGATGCACTATGTAGATGTTGGAAATATGGGTGAAATGACCCAGGGAAATAACTAAAGGGCGAATCAATTTTCGGCAGTTGGGGTTGTAGAGTGTTTGTGTAAAACGTATTTCTCTTTTGTTTCACAAATGAGGATTTTTTTTTCTTTCATGACATTCAAGTATCCTAAAAATCCCCAAAAATTATAAATTTAATTACCAAATTTATGGAATTTTTACTGAACGAACAGAAACAAACTAAACTGTCTACCATTCCTGATAGGATGAACCCTTCCAAAATTTCTGAAAGTTCCAAATTTAAAAAAAGGAGGGGGTAAGGTTGAAAGTTTCATGATGACCTTTCTTCTAAGATTCGGTTTTGATGCATTAAATACTTAAGATACAGGCAACTTTTTTTCAAATAACATTTTGTGGGGAAGACAAAAAAAATAATTCTTATATATAAAGAAAATAACATTTGAAATATTTGATGCTGTACCCTTGAAGTTGACGCGTCCTCAGTCACATGCAAAATGTTTTCACCAGGGCGCAATTTTCAAACATTGCGAGTATCTGCACCACAAACGTAAAGTAATGGAGAGAATCAGAGATGAAAATCGTCGAGAAATCGGTAGAAAAAAGCGCAAATCTGATAGTGGTGCGCAAATGAAAGTTAGAAATGAAAAACGGAAACTACAAGAAGTCCCACCCGTAGTCGGGACCTTACGATTTTACGTCCAAACAGAAGAATCCAAAGTAGATCTTATGAATAAAATCGATCGTTCAAAGCTTATAATAGGTGACAAAGTTTCTACTGTAACGAATGCGCAAGTTCTCAATTACGTATTCGACTTCTTCTTGAAACATCATGGTCATGAAACTTGCGAGTCTGACAATGTTGAGATTCACGAAACAGAGCATTTTCAACCGTACTTGTTGTCGTCAGAAGATCAAGCTGATGAGCATCTCTTCCTCACAAACGAGTCGGCGCTACGAAATTTTTCAGCAGGCATTCAGAGACATACCAGAGAATGTAATAAATATCTGGACGTGAAAAGTGTCGAACAGTACGGGCACATTGGAAAAATATCCCTAGCTTGTGAGGATGAACATTCATATAAAATAGATACATCTACAAGGCTTCCGGGAGGAAAGTTTGTTGCTAACTTTCGGATGATGCATGGTGTGTTTACCTCCGGTTTACGATACGGACAGTATGAACGTCTTGCAAAATCGTCAGGTATTGGATGCCTATCAGATTCATTCTTTAATGAACTACAAGGACTATATTGCGAAAAAACCCAGGAAATTGCCGAGGAATGCATTCGTGATGCAATCGAGGAGGAATCTGCCACTACGATTTTGGAGTGTGAAGAGCAAGAACGGGAATATAGTGGAATTACAATTTTGTCTGACGCACGCCATGGATGGCGAAAAAATGCTCGTCATTCAGATGTGATTGCCTTAGGACAAAAAACACACAAAGTAGTTGGATCCGTTGTTGTAACTAAAAATGACGATAACATCAGCCAAAGACACGAAATGTTTGGTGTCCGAAAACTTTACGAACACTTTGAGGAAAGTGAAGTGACTGTGAACATTCATGGCCATGATAGAAATATGGTTGTAAATAAGTATCTGAAATGTGAACAACCCCTTGTTACTAATGCCAATGACACGTGGCATGTGACAAAAGGAATACATCGAGAGCTGAAAAAGGTGTGCACCGGTCCTCAAAAATATCATGGTGTTAGTTGGCATGGTGAATTGAGTGATAAAGCGGCTTCAATAAAAACTCATTGTTATTACGCCATGAAGAATTGCGAAGGGTCTAGTGAAAAACTAAAATTTCAATTGGATAACATTGTGTTTCATTACCAAGACGTACACACCCACTGTTTATCGACTTCTAGATGTAAAACTGAAACTGCATATCAACCTAGCAAAGTTCTGCTGAAGGACCCCGTTGCTATAAAACTTTTGGAAAGAGCTATCCATAGCCTCCAGCTTTACAAGACTCCTCAAGACTACATAGACTGTATAGACACTCACTACGTGGAATCTTTTAATAACGCTTGTCTGATATTCCATGACAAACGTATAGTTTTCGGTGATGAGGAATACAAACGTCATACACAAATGGCAATTCTTGATTGGAATGAAAACATTGACCGTGGTTATACATCAGTGTCCCTAGTAGAGGACCCGCGCCACCCTCGCCGTAGGACTGGAAAACGTGTCTTGAAACGTAAAACTCGGGAATATGCCAAAGACATTTGGAACCTTGTGAAGGAACATATTTACACTCGAGTGTGATATATTTCTGTGTCTATAGATGATAAATTATATTGTTTCATTTGTTTTTTTTCTTTATGCTATTCAAAGAACATCGTTGGATTATATACTTTACTTGGATTTATTTATCACAAAATCAACCCAGGTAAAAAAGATGTCAAGCTGTAATTCATGTTAGAAGCATGTATACACAAAACATATTAAGCAATACACACTGTCCTTTTTGAATATTAAAACAGATTTCACACAAAAACACGTATATTACCCAAGCATGCAACATCTAATCAGACTCTAATGTTTACATACAGTATTGATTTTCTAAAAATAGCTATATGCACTGACTATCTTCTGATAAGCCCCGCCTACAATTTCTGTCGGTAGGAACTACCGCAAATGCAGGTTTAAACAGATTCTACACTTAGAATATTTTCATTTTTGTCATTTCTGTTAAGATCCAAGGTGAAACTTAAATATTAAGGGTAATTTCCATTGAAATGTTTTAATAAATGTATACTACAAAGTCAATTATTAATTTGATTATAATTTTGCAGACCACAGGAATAAGCATTAAAGATTCATTGATTTAGTTCCTTGTAACCAAAATTAAAAATGAATTCTATTTTAGAAGCCATGATGCACAGTGACTTTCACATGTCACAGGGTGACTTTATATACATGATATATATATAAAGTTAGACTGATGGGAAATGGGAAAAAAATAATAAGCGATTAACGAAAATAATCAGACAACTATAATCGATTAATAATTGATTATAATTGGACTTTCTTTAAATACTATAAAAAAAATTCTTGAAAATATTCAAAATTTTGTTTTACCTATGTTAACAAATTGATTTGCAGTTTTCACTGACTCACTGTTACAAGTGAGTTAAATGTTAATCTGTTTCCAGGGATGATTTTAGCTCTTTTCAAATGGGTCCCCCATCCAACAAATTGGGAATTTTGCATCGTGACAACTTAAATTGGGAAAAATGAAAATATATCAAATACTGCAACACAGGGCTCACCAAACTGGGCGATTAGGGCGATTAAGTCGCCCTTTTGTGCTTCAAGTCGCCTAAAGTTGCCCCCAAAAGCGATTCCAAGTCGCCGGAGCATTTTGACACTTCTAATTATAACCCTTTCTATTTCCGGTAACAAGGAAGTAAATTGATGAGATTTCTAATGCTTATTCCTGTGTTTGCAAAGCTCAAAGATTGTTTCCATCATCTCATGGTTTTAAAATCAAGACTCATTGACTTTGTAGTATACATTTATCAAAAGAATTCATTGGAAATTGTCCTAAATATTTACGTTTCAACTACAGTTCAAACCGGAAGTGGTCTGTATAAAGAATGTCCACAAACGTAAACAATCTATTTATATCCCTCTAATATTTGGAGAACCATTCAAAAAAGAATGAAGCAGATTAGCAACTGTCTCTTGAGCAACTGAGTGATAAACTACCCATTTAGTAAAGAGGATAAATAAAAGAAAATTTATGTCATGTAAATCTAACCTAAATGCAGGAGCACCTCCAACCATAAGCTTTAGGGTGAAAGAAACATAAAATTGATAAGTAGCTAAAATCATATTTTTTTTATATAAAATCTACATTGTAGATCTTGAAATATCAATGGTATTTTAATGATTAAAACTGATTTATTGCCATTGTTGAATAAGTGTATATGTAAATCAAATACAAAAGTCATGAAAATTCAGTTGCAGATACGCGAAAACAAGTCTCCCTGTCATGACCTGAAGTCTCCCTATTTCTACCCTCAGGGAGACTTGAAGTCTCCCTGTTCTTTTGAAGTGTGGTGAGCCCTGGCAACATACGTTTGTATAAACCAAGAATATGTGTAGGTACACACAACAACAGTTTGAAGAATGGAAAGTATCATTACACCAAAAACATTAAGACTACATTTTATAGTTTTTCAAATTATTTAGATTTGAATCTTATCAAGGTGATCATCAAGAAAGAAGTACTGCTCTTTTCCTATATGAAAGCAAATCAACATTCTGTCAGTCTGCAAATAAATGTGTCTTACACATTTCAATTTTATCACCAAAATAAAACCCTTCATACCAAATGATATATATACCTCATTCCTTGAAATGACTATGCATTACAGCAGGTCATTTCCACATTTCTTTTTAACTAGTAGAAATGAAAGCACCCCCATATGAAGTGCAGTTCCAAATTCTCAACCACGTTTCAAAAACTCTGATTTCAAGTCATAACTATTCAATATTTATTTCAATGCAACCTGTATCTTTGGCAATGAGAGCATTTGCACGTTACCACGTATTTCAAAAGTCATGGATGAAAGTATCGAATTTTAGACACGACAATGAACGATAACAACACGATTTCAATTCACATTCTGACTTTCAAGATGTTCCCGTATGGACATTTGCGATCTCAGACATTTTGTTCATCTTCAGGGTGGTTGTAAATAGCGTAAATTGCATTATTTAGTTACTTCTGTACGATACTGTGATGTTTCAAGTAATTTCCGGTTCTAACAAAAGGCAACACGGATCGGAACGAAAGATTCACCGGAGACGGAAATGAAAAAAATCCGGATTTTGTAAACACCGTTGTCGCGATTGGGAATTTTTTTGTTTGGGGAATGGGGCCGCCGGGTGGCCCTAAATTATATAGTAGCGTCATCCCTGGTTTCAAACATGAAAAATATGATGATATTAATTGAAATATGTACAGACATGACAAAACTGACATCTTCACACTCACTTACAATACAATACAATACAAATGCTTTATTGTCAATCAAGACGCCCCTAAATGGAGCAGAACAATAAATAAACAATTTGATACAATGATTTGATTGATTACAATGATTGGTATATATAAAAAAAAAAAAATGAAATAATTACAAAAGATTTAAATATAAAGAGGACTTACAATAGGGCACAACAAATAAAATGATTTAGTTATTTACCAAGAAGTAGAGCATATCAATAGAGAGAGACTCTTTATTGTTTATAATAAATGAAATAGCATTATTCTGAAAATGTAATAATTCAAGATAATAAAGCAATATATAAACAATCTATAATTTTGTATTCAAAATATCTTGTCGTAATGAAAATAAATCATTTAACAATAAATATAACTGATTGTATACAAAAGTATCTTCTGCAGACATAATCCATATAAATTTTGCATTGTTATTAAGTATTTTAATATTTCCAAATTTATTTTCAATATTAGTAATATATACCTGTCTTTTACTTTGTAATTTTGGACATTCTAAGAGGAAGTGAAGTTCATCTTCAATAGTAAGTTTACACAATTTACAAATTCTTTGATCTAATGGAATATTTTTCTATCTGCCTTGTTCTATTTCTAAAATATGAGAACTTATTCTGAATTTTGTTAATAATCTTCTTTGTGAGAAGTTTCCCCAATCTAAATATTTTTCTTTAATAAATTTATCTTTAAAAAGTCTAAATGTACAAAGTTTGTTACCATATGCTGATTTTCTATTGTCATTAAAAAGCGTCTCTCTCCACAGAATTTTGTATTTTAAATGTAATTGACAATTTATATAATTTTTTAGTGAAGTTTTAAGTTTTAGAACTTTATCTTTATCTAAATTAAAATAATTAATTATTTCAATGATACTGCTATACCAGCTTTTTTTATTTTGATTGTGTAATTGGACAGATGCTTTATATGCCTCTGCTGCAAGACAATTTTCCAGTTTGGTTAGACGTGACCAATATTTTAACATATTCAGTATAATTTCTAAATACATTGGAAACCTGCCTAATTCACCCATAACTGCTATATTAGTAGAACGTTTACTTACTTCTAACACATACTTACATACTTTCACATGAATTTTTTCAGTAGAAAGGTCATTACATAATTTATTGAAAAAGGTGTCTTTTAATAAGTTAAGTTTTTTTGCATCAAATATACCCCATATTTCACTTCCATACAGGAGTACTGGTTTCACAGTATGATCAAATACATGCAATATTGTTTTTATTTTTGGTTTATGGTGTTCAAAACATTTTTTTAATTTAAAATATGCCTTTAAGCCCCTTTTGTAAAGATCATTTTTTGCCTCTGTAAATAAACCAGATCTACAGAAATTTATTCCGAGATAAGTATATTTTCTTACATTTTCAATTTCTATATTATCATATTGCAGTTTAATAGGAATATGTCTTCCAGAGTTATTAAAGATTACAGATTTAGTTTTGTTAACATTAACACGAAGTCCCCATTCTTCACAATAATACTGTAAATTTGTTAGACATTTCTGTAGACCATCTTCAGTTTCAGATAACAAAATAAGATCATCTGTATACATAAGACAATTAATTTGAGAGTGATCTAGTGAAACTGGACAACATGCATTGTTCTTTATGCATTGTTCAACATGCATTTATGTTCTTTTGTAACATAACCATTAAACATTTTATTCCTGACTGTCTAGTAATCCTTCTGACTCATTTATTTGATTGATATTTACTATTATTAAAAATAATCTTATTTGTTAATCTACTTCTGTTTTTTTCACATTTATCTCTACAAATATATTGGATCTTTGTGGTCCAATGTGGTTTTCGTATATAACAAAATTGCTGTATTAAGACATATCCATTAACAGCAGGTTCCCCATGAACATGAGCTAGAGAAGGCCATTTCTCATGAATATTTTGATTAATAAAGCTAATTTTTTCAGCAACATCAGCGATGATAAATCATCATTTTTGGCATTGATTAGTAACGTCGTTGAAGTTCAAACGACCGCTAAACGATTGTCGGATATAATCTTCCTATCACTACTTGAGGTCACATAACAAGCAATGTGAGCAACTTTAGCTGGCCGAAAGCTCATTGGACTTAATGGCCAAATTCTGTGAGCTCTGCAAAGACAAAATTAAGAAGAGCCAATCCTCAAATTGACCTACTTTGTGAAATGAAATGCGGAATTTCCTTCTTAAATTCTTGATGCCCTTCTGTCAGTCTCGTGTCTGACAGTTATACGTCTAGTAGTAGTAGCTCTATCAACATGAAAGTCCCCGATCTACAGAAAATGAATGGCATTAAAGTAATTATGTTCATTAACAGTGGTCTCATGGTCTGACATGTGTTTCGAAGGGTTTATGCAATATTACTTATCAATTACAGAACACCATATAAATGGTGTTAAAAATATAGAGTCACGTCACTTACTCGAACGTGTGCTCATCTGTCCAGATTTTCATTGTGAAATTCTTATTTTGGCCGCAATCTGATGTCACTTCTCCTCGTACTGTAAGGTGAAAAATTTACAAAACCGGAATTCCTTCATCTACAAGAAATAGTTCTGATTATTTGAAATTAGGCTTAAAATTAGCGAATTAAAGTGTTTATCTACTTTTTAATGAAAATTACAATAAGAAATCATATTGTCTTCGATAATTTTAATTTATGAAAAATAACTGGCAAAAGTTACAGTGCGTAGGAATATAAATTTATTGAATGTTGTAAAACCTTTTTTAATTCGATCTTGATTACCGGATATACGGATCTTTGGCCAATCAAATTTGATTTTGTTCATACTTTGGGATGCTTGTTCCTAGCAACATTATATCACAAATGGAGATTTGAAATCAACATTTTGAATATATTGGCGCTGACTGATTAAAGGTAAAATACTAAATCTGATTTTAAGTTGATAATTATTTACAAACAATTCAGCTGTTTCTTTTACAAGTCATGTTGCTGCACAAATGAGACGATTTATTTTACAGTCAGTAGTCAGTGTAGATATTTCCCTATATTGACATTCAGCAATGGCTTCAGCCTACATATGCATGACATCTGCTACAGCCTACAAGAAATTGGTATTGCATTTCTCCATACTCTAGTAAGGATCACATATTATGAAAAAGTAGCATTTCATGCACTTCATCTGTCATGCGGATGGCCAAGTCGGCAAGTCAAGGCACTCTTCTTTCATCCATAATGGCCGACACTGCATCACTTTGACTTAGTATTTGTCAGGTGTAAAGGTTATGAAATCGGAATATGCATTTTCCTCCTCCATAAACATATGACCATAGACGACTTTCCAGTAGGTGAATTTTCCCGGAAAATTTTGACGTCACAATATACACAAATGTAGATTTTTCAACATCACAATGTTTTGTGACGCAATTTGCGCCGAATTATTGACCCCAGGTCATCCGGCGCAATTCATTCATAAAAAAAGAAAGAAAATGGTCTATTCAAGAAGCTCGCAACACATGTACAATTCTCCTATCCGGCGTGACATAACAAAGCTTAATTGACCAATCAGATCAGTC
>MJUU01060274.1:133329-157170 GCA_002080025.1 Modiolus philippinarum
TGTCTCTGAGCATAGCCATGGCATAGGAATAGTTTGTACTGGGGAAATTCCAGGATCAAACATTTTTTTCTATGTCTTGAAATACACAAAAGGCAAAATGTCATTAATCAAATTGTAATGGCTCTTATAGGAAAAAAAACATGGTTTGTACATTCCATGTGATGTTAGTTTTCAGTTTTATTTTGGTAGATGTAAAATGTAAATTGCTGTTTTCAGGTGAAGATGTTTATATCAATTTATATGGTGCTGCACAGAATGCCAGTGTTCGTCTGGATAAAAATACAATTAAAATGGAGAATACATACATATCAATGGCAAATCAAAGAACAGTGACTATCCATAATAGATCTGATGTCATCTGTCACTTTAGATGGACAAGATTTTCTACCCAAGAACAAGAGGATGAAGAAAAAGAGGAGTAAGCTTTATTATGATTATGTTTACTTTTATTGCTAAAATAAACATTTTTGTAGTTTGAAGAGGAAAATGAAGTCCGACACTTAATACAGATTTTAAAAATGACTTTTTCTCTCTCTGTTCCACATGAAATTTACAAAAATCGAAGACTGTGCCTTAATTATCTCCCTTTGATAATTAATCGAAAAGAATTACCTCCCTCGAAGGGTGGTTATTTGATAAGGAAATGCATATTTATTTGCTGTGTGAAAAAAATATTAAAATATTGAAGTTTCGTTCAAACTTACACTATTGTACATTTTAAAAAATAAGATTATTTAATTATTTAGATCCGATCCCATCAGGGTTATCTCCCATACCCTGGATGTTTTAAGAATCAATGATAATAGTTCTTCCTTTATTTCAGAGCAATAAAAGCAGTTGAGAAAGATGAAAGCAACGATAAAAAAAGTTTTGAGGAAGAAGTGATGAAAGATCCAACACTACAGGACAAACTGTCAATCCTTACAAGGACGTTTCATAATAAAAGAATGGTATTTAATTTATTAGTCACAAAGATTTAGAGAATCTAAACATCAACAAAAAATGCAAGATGGAAAACTCTCAGAAAATAGAGGATAAAACTTCAAATACTTTTGTGAAGCATTACTGAGTCTAAGATGCCAAAAATCTTACTTAAATCAGTCTGAAATTTTTCCTTCCATTTTCAATAGTGTTTGATTATTTTTCTTTCCCTCAGCAACAAACATCAATTCTATGACTTGTTAAATGACATTTCTAACTTTAGTGAACTACTTACTTTGTGGCATTTTGAATGAGGTGAATTACTACTTTTTTCATATGCATAATACATACAGCATTATTCAAATTTCAGTGTTTTAAGTTTCAAAATTTATTAATCTGATTAGATGCATTACTTAGAGTTTTATATCCGGTATATTTTTCTACATAAAAAATCAAATCTTACAGGATCATTATTTAATTTTTAGAGAAAAATTAAGTCAGTGGGAATCAAATTGTGTGTATGCTTGTCTCTTCACACAAAAGTCTATAACCTCATTATTTATACAAGGTTTGAGAAAACTTATCTTTAGACATAAGTCACTAGTTCTGTCTAGATCATTGAATCAATATAAATTGTATATCTCAGTTGTTTATTTGTTAAGATATGGTTTTATCAAAGAAAAATTTCTAACAAAATACAGAGTAGTCATCATGTCAGAAATACAATGTAACTGTAAAGTAAATGTTAAAATTTGCTTTTTCAAATTTCATCTTGACATTTTCTATTTTAGGTAATAAGTAAAGATCCAATGTTATTTGATGACCAGGAGCTAAAGATAGAACCAGTTGAAGGTGACATTTGGCCAAACACATCTTTTGATGTTAATGTAATCTTCAAACCAAGAGAAGCAAAAAATTACACACTGACAGCATTTTGTGACGTTACAGGACGTGAAACATTCTTACCACTCAGAATAAAGGGAGAAGGGATAGGGCCAAGTGTAAAATTCTCGTTTGACAATTTAGATATGGGAAATATTTTCATTGGCTCAAAACATACATACGAGATAATATTAGCCAATCAAGGTGATATTGATGCTATTTATAGTGTACTGCCAAAACATTCTATATTTGGACCATGTTTTCAGTTTGATCCATCAGAAGGCATAGTTATGCCAGGAGGCCATCAAGCCATAGCTGTGACATTCTCTAGTCCGTATCTTGGAGATTTTGAAGAAGAATTTATGTTTCAAATAGATGGCCAACCTCAACAGTTGAAAGTGAAATTCTGGTAATTACATGTACATGTAATTCATAATGTAGCCAATGAACATAACAATACATGAATGTTCATAATGTTCCATTATGTCATATATATTTTATGATATTTTTATTTTAAGAATAATTGCTTTGACATGTTAGTTGGTTCAAGGCTTGTTGTATTGTCTTAGAAATAGTTTAAGGTCAAAAACAGTGACCAATACTTAATCAGTAAAGATTTTATAAAATATTAATCATGCAACAAGTAATGATGTCAGTAATATACCCAGCCAGGCCAATACAGAAAAGTAAGTTGTTTCAGATGTTGATTTTACATGTGTTTCTGCATATATTAAATATATAATGGCAGATGTCCATGATCAATAGGGTCAGTAAGTCTCGTCATGTGACTCACGAGTCCCCAATAAAAAGGCAATTCAGAAACTCTTCCCGCCAAGACATGATGTCTTAGCATTATGACGTTCAAATTTTTGTTTGAAATGTTATATATCTTTGTTTAAAATGTAACTTCCTGGTTCAATTTTTGATCCCAAAAGTTCCAAAATTGTACAAGACTTACAGACCCTATAACAGATATTTATTGAAAGTTGTGACTGAAATAATAAATATTTCTACAGCAATAGGTGTTTCAACTCCAGTCTTTTGTCTGCTATTCAAACAATCAAGTCATATAGAATATGCCAATGAAGCTCTTGGATAGAAAGAGTGATTGAAATTTGTACGCAGTAGATTCTGTAAAACCTTGATTGTTTGATTAACAGACAAAAGACAGGAGTCTGGAAGGATTAGTATATCTTATTGCTTGAGGTATATTGGTATATTAATGTAGCATTGCATTGATCAATACAGTCAAACCTGTACTGTGACCACCTGTATTAAGTGACTTTCTGTCTTATGTGACCAAGTTTTCTTTATCCAAATGTAGTGATTTTCATATTGATTTAACTGTATTAAGTGACCACCTGTCTTATGTGACCCTTTTTCAGAGTTCCCTTGGGAGGTCATATAAGACAGGTTTGGCTGTATATGCTCATGGTTCTTGAAACCCACCGTAAATTCAAGTCATTAAAAAGGCTCCATTTAATGAATACAAATGCACACTACCTAAATTATGTTATTTTTTAAACTATAGTTAAAATATAATTTAATATTTTTTAGTGGTACTGTGATTGGACCAACATTTCAGTTTGATGTTCCACGACTGAAGTTTGGAGTAGTTTCTTATGGTAAGTACATTTTTAATATACATGTAATTACCTATAGCTTGTTAATTACAGACAAAAAATGTAGAAAAAAATTATTCAAGACTGTTGAAATTTGGGCAAATATTTAAGCATCCATGTTCAAAATGTTGAAGGAAGCTACTTTTTAAAATCTTCACACAGCATAAGTTTTGTTGTGTTTTAAAAATTGACAGTTCATCATTGATATGGTTTCAACAGACATGGTCTTTCTGTTTAACCTTACAACACACACAAACATTGGTGTATTATTATACTAAGACGTGTAATGTGATTAAGAATTTATTATGAGATTGGTAGTTCATATGATGCTATATTTTTCAGGTTTCTTGAACACACAGTCCTGTACTTTAATGAACACATCACTAGTTCCTATGAAATTTACATTAAGAGTACCAGGAGATGGTATCGCGGAGAGTATTTGTGGAACAAGTGATCTGGACAGTAACAGAAGTCAGATGGGTTCACCTGCACCTGTAGCTGCTAGGACTGGTCCCCCCAAAGAGTTTGAAATCCTACCAGAGTCAGGAATACTTCAGCCACAGAGTGAAGTCAGAGTGACAGTCAACTTTATATCCAATACTATAAAGAAATATGAAATGAACATGGTTGTTGATGTTGAAAATGTTGGAGAGGAAATTTTATCACTGCCAATATATGCAAAGTATGACTTTATGATGCATCTCCTTCTAAATCATGTAAAAAGAAAATAAAGTGTACACTCTAAAGTGTATGGAAATATTATTATGCTTATCTATAAAGTTTGTTAATTTAAGAATGGAAGCTATCATTTCTGTTATGAATTAAAATATACTTTATTATTTACACTGTACTTTATTGTTGATATATCTGAAGTAGTTGAAATGTAACATCACTGAATTGGTATGGTAAATGTTAATGGGCATAAACAGAGAGAAGAATTGATATAAGACATATATATTTTGTATATCAAAAGGATAGAAAAGTCAATTTTAGTTCTCTTACATTAACAAAGTGATATATTTATTTTCACAGATGTGTTGTTCCGCCAATTACAGTTCTTAGTCCAATATTAGATTATGGAAGGTGTTTCTTACGACATCCATATGAGCATTCTGTCAAGCTTCATAATGACACAGATTTACCAGCTAAATATGAACTGGTTCCCCAGGTTGTTACAGAAGAAACACCTATTGCCTATACCAGTCCAAAAATGAAGGTTTGTTAAATAAATTTCTTTTTTTATAAGACATTGTTATGGTGTTTCAAATATTAGTTGACAGAAAACCATATAAATGCAAAGTTTTTCTGTGTAAATTATGTTGCATGATAACTAATTAAAGACGTTTGATTTTGTTTCAGTGCCCCCTGACAATATTATGGCTTTGACATTTAACACAATCTGGGCACACAGAAGCTATAGTTAGTCGTCATATAAGCGGGAGGTTGATGCATTTATTTATAAAATGCCCGTTCCAAGTCGGGAATATGACGGCTTGCCAAAAATGTTCTGTGTCGGATTGTGTTCCCCTGATTCAGTCGAATGTTATACGGATTTTCCTTACTGGTCTCTTCCTCTGATTGATTCGGACTTTTGTTGTCACTTTTATTTATAAAGAATTTTAAAGCATAATGACACCAGTTTTAAATCATCTTTTTGGAGATAAGCAGCTTTATAATAACTATATACTGCAAGATTGTCGATTTACTACATATACATTTGTATTTGCAGGGAATTGTTGAACCACATTCAATGGCAGAAGTACCAATGATTATACATGCACAGAGATTAGAAGAACTTGATATCATTGCCGAATTTTCTATATTTGGAAGTCCAGATCCTCCTATGGTAGGTTTCTGTGTTGAAATTTTGTTTTTATGTAAAACATTAGTTATTCTAACTATTCTAACTTTTCACATGCTTTTGAAAGTTTGTCTTTATCTTTTTGAAATTAGAATCAGACTAGTAATTTTTACATGTTTTTTTCTATTTTAAATTCATGTAAAATTCAAAATACAACTTTGCACAGTAATACAATATTGAACGTACTTTTACAGGGAGTACATATAGCCTGTATTGGTGAAGGACCAGTAGTACACATCTCACCACAAAGTCTGGACTGGGATATAATACCTGTACTTACAGACAAACCTATGAAGTTAGTCCTATCAAATGAATCACTGATTCCTGCTAAATTTACAGCACATATGATGAGACCAAAATCTGCTTATCGAGTGGAACCACAGGAAGGGGAAATCGGACCAGAAAAGAGACTTGAGTTGACAGTCACTGCCAATCTAGATGATTGTGTGAGGTAACTGTTTATGCTGAAACTTATATTAAAATGTCTGCTTTAGGAAATACTTCAAAGTTTTTATTGAAGCTTAAGTTGTTTTTGCAAATCATTAATCTCAGTGGATGCCAAGGAACAAATGAAAGTTTAAAAAGGACATCATCACAAAAATATCAGTAGATATTGAAAGAATGTGGAGTAAATGTGGATTAGACAATATCATTTTTTTTTATAGGGTATAAAATACAACATGGCACAATGCTTTTACTATTGTCTCTCAGATGGAAGTCACTATTAGGTTTGAACAATACAAAAAATAAGTTTAGACAACTTTTAACACAGGATGAAGTAAAATCCATTACTTATACTTGATGTAAATAAGTGCAGTGTTATAGTCATTTTAAAACACTGTTATCCTCTGCTGAGGAAAGGACAATAACTAAGGTAGATAGATACTGTTGTACTGTGCAATTGTGCATTTGAAAAATAAAGAGTGTGATTTTCGGACCAGAACAGTAATTTGACAGCTTTTCCTTTTTGATGTCATAATTGACTGACAAGGTGTGAAATGTCATATTTTGTCCACTTTGCCACAAATTTTCCTGTAAATTATGTTTAAAATATCTGTGTTAAAAATGATATATAAATATTATTGTGCGGTTATGCGGATGTAAACTTGGATTCTATTTGCTGATTAACCACCTGCTAAATAACCATGTCCGCCATACACAACAAGAAAATCAATAATCGTGATAATGTAGTGTTTCACATTAACAAACATGCAGTAAGCATAGAAAAATAAACACATCGACATTAAACATAGTTTACTTCTACGTAATGGAACAGTATTTCAGCCTGAAAATTAAAATACGAAAAACATCTATATTTGGAATAACATGTAAATTATATGAAATGTTTTATCTGCGTCCATTTCCAAAGGTTTCCGCTCAGTGTATTTCGAAAACGTCATTTTGCTGGTACAATCTTTATACAACTTGAAAAATCAATAAATCACTCGGTTGTGTATAGTGTTTATTTTTAGAATCGTGTAGTTAAATGTGTAATTATCGTTTTCGTAGTTTAATGCAAACTGTGGTTAGCATAACCGCACAAAAATGTTATCATGCATTGAACCAACTAACATGATTATTTAGATAGTGTCGCCTTACCGTTCAACCATTTTCGACACTATCTAAATAATCATGTTAGTTGGTTCAATGCATGATAACTTATAGTGTCCATCAACTTAAATATATTGTATTAGTGTGAATGCTACCCAAAATTAGAATGCCCAAAAGTCATTTACTCTTGTTTTCTTTTTGGCAGTCATGTCATAGTTTATCAATATACTGTGTAAGTACTTTTTTTGTGGACTCCAAATTTCATGGTTTTCATAAATATCAGTGTAGTGGTTAGTTTAATTTTTGGTTAAAAATTTCATCCAGTTAACCCTTAGGTAAATATACATTTTGTTGAGACTTTAATATCGTTTTTTTAGCAAACCACGAAATCCACAAAAATTGGAACTCCTCAAACACCAGTACTTTCACAGTATGTTTTTTTTATGACCAATACTGCATGTCATAATAGAATTCCATTCTACGCTTTTTGTGAAAAATGTGATTTGATATGAATTGATTGTGATATCTTATAATGTGTACTCAATATCTTTGCAAATTATGAAATCAAATTATGATATTTTATCAAAATTTAACTACATGTATGTAAATACACGAAATCTTATGTTCACATATGAATTGTTTTCTATATTTGATAGATTTCAAGACAAACTTCAGATTAATTTCCTTGAAAGTCAAGTAAGACAGATCCCATTGGTTGGTTATGGACAGGGAACTACTATAGTGTCTGAACCTAAACTTACATCATTCTTCGATTTGGGACCAAACTTTAGGTAAGTGTGTATAAAAGAAATATACTGGAACCTTTAGAAATATACTGGTAATTTGATAAATATACTGGTAATTTGATAAATGTAATGGTAATTTGATGAATATAATGGTAATTTGAAAGTATGACAAAACTAATTTTCACTTTGTGATACCTTGTTTATTCGAATTTGTTAAGTTTTAACTCTACATGCAGTTCAACATTTTAGAATAAAAGATAAAGGCATTTTTCTCTCTGTGAACAAAATTTGATCAAGTTGAAATATTTACACTTCTTGTGACATTATTGTAACACTGCATGTTTTTCATGCCAAATTTTTAAAATTTTTGATTTATTCATAAAAATAAGAATAAGAAACCGAAATTGCAGTAATTTTGAGTTCTGCTGGTGCTATTTTGACATAAGGCACTTAATGAAATGCATGCATCCCAATGGTATGTTAGAATTAAGGACATATAAGGGTTTCTATGACCATGTGTGATACAATATGAACTTTTGGATTGTTGAAAACTATGTTTTTTGTTTTTTTTAATGCTTGAATTTTTCCAACACAAGTAAACGTATAAATATTTAAATATAAGAATTTATTTTATTTCAGCAATAGACCTCTGAAGAAGACAATTATGTTGACAAATAAAGGGAGACGACATCAACAGTTAGTCTGGAGTACAGATGGATTCCCTTCCCTTGGAAAGGCAAAGAAAGATATGTCGGCCTACAAGCCACTAGATATGAAATTTAGGGTATGTTAAATAGGGAAAAAAATCTTAATTTTGAAGGATCAATGTCTAAAATTTTCATTTTCATTTTCATACACAAGCAAATAGTATTGTAGCTTACATAGCAGATTGGTAATTTAATGTAAAGAACAAATAAATATCTGATTTCACATGATGCTTGATGAACAATTATATTTCCGAGTTCACATGATTGTTATTTAATTTTGAAATATAAATTGATCATATAAAAATAATGTCTTAAGAGCAACTATTAAGGTGTTTTCTCCTATTTGAAATGATAGCTTCATCCTTTGTAGAATGTGCCACCACCTCCAGAGCCACCAAGACCCATCTTTAAAATAAATCCTAACAGATTTGATTTACCCCCCGGAACTGCAATGGAAATGAACATTGAAGGTATTGTTGACAGGTATGTGTTATTTCATTGAAAAGAGAAGGTATACATTCGTATACTGAGGAACCTATGAACATGTTAAATTTAGTTTACACCTGTTAAAAGTTCAAAGTGAAATCCCGTATAGAATTACATTCATTTTGGTATTTAAATGCTCTTATTTTGTTATACCATAATTTCGTTATCTTCTGGCTATGATGAAAAAAGGGCATGTTAATTTTTGACATTGAATACATCTGTTATCATAGAAAATGGAAAGATATTGAACTGTAGAAAATCAAATACCAAAAAACAAAAGTATTGGGAAAATACACGTGAAGTATTACACATTTTCATGACAATTTTATAGTAAAAAAGCATTTTAGCCCTAAAAGGAAATGCATACTGCAGTTTAACATATGTTGTAAGGAAGATTTTAATTTATTTTTCCACATCGCAAGTTATTTTTACTTTCTTTTGCAGCCCTCAGTATGTGAAAGAAAGACTTCTTTGTCATGCTATAATTGGAAGACAAGGAGGAAAAGAATTAATTATGAGAGTAGATCTTGCTGCAGATTTCATCAGTCCTTTGTTAGAGTTCTCTACAAAGGCAGTGTATTTCAGAGTGGATAAGGTTTGTATTTTTGAAAGGCATTGTCATAACCTTAGTTCTGCATTGTAGCAGCAATAGCTGAAAATTAATTCAGTAATTACTTTACCCTTAATTTATGAATAGAAATTCTAAAAAGGAATTAAAAAAAAAAACTCAGCATATTGACTGAAAACACAAACTTCCCTTCCTTATTTTCAAAACTACTCTGCATTTGTTCTTTGATTCATTAGGACTCCAATAAATAAAATATTGTGTAGATATCCATGATTTACTGAATTTATTTTTGCACATGTATCATATTTTCTTGGTCATATGTCACTTTAAAAGGAATAAAATAGACAATGTACAAATTTTGTCAACTTCATATTATATTTTGTATATTTTAAAAAGATTACTTAAGTCTTTAAACAGGAGAATTGAAATTAATTTTTGTTATCAATATATAGAACTCAAAAAAAGATGGCTTAGCCTACAAATGTATTTTTATTATATTTTTATAGAAGCCAAAAGACGACTTAAGCCTACAAACTAGAGAATTGAAATTGATGAATGTTTCTTCGTTGCCATTGACAACAGGACTTAAGTTAAAACAACCATTCCAAATTATTAAGGATGATGGTTCAGAGGTATCGGAAATGGTAAGTATATTCTGGCTATTTTTATTGGTATGCAGTATAAGACACATTTATAATACAAGAGGTAATTTCTCAAGTCTACAATAGTAGTAATTTTCTTAAGGGAAGGGAATTCTACTAAGGAAAATATGTTTATTTAATTTTTTTTTTGTTAAAAATATCTTTTTTTTTTTACTTTTAAACTTGTCAGTATGAATATTGTTATTGAATAAATAAAACATACATATATAATTTGAAACTTGAATATGTTCTGTAAAGTTTTGTTTCATTTACAGGAAGTACACTTGGATGTTGGGAAGGATTACATGTTGAGGATCCAGTTTGATCCAGCATATAAAGATGATCTACATATCAGGACAATTGATGAAATTTTACATGTAACATACAAAGAACATCCCCATATTGTAAGTTATTTTACTGCATTAGAAACAATTAGATCTCAATTAAACAAAATTTTCACATCAAACAACTATCCTCGCCACTAAATAGAAAATAGGGGTAATAACAGGATTATTACCGAACAGAGTTTTCAAGAGCAGAAGTCCATGAGATAAAAAGACAAATCAGGTGGAAACCACCTGAAAATTGTTGACCATAATGGTATAGGCATTTCAAAAGAAATTTCAAAAGGTATTTCAAAAATGTAGTAATAATGTAATTTGAATTTAACTTTTTTTTCTTTTTGTTAAATACTTATTTATTATTTATTCCCCATTCCAAAAGAGAGGCAATATTTTTTACAATATTAGATTACAAAATGTTGTTTTGTCTTCTTTGTACCAAAAAAACTGTTAAAAGTGTAGAAATCCATGTTTAAATATGTTCCTTTCTGTTTTCAGGATTATATTGCTTTAAGAGGTGAGGTGTACTTTCCAAATCTTGACTTTGAGAAGACAGTCGTAGATTTTGGCTGTATTTTGAATGATACTGAAGTGACAAGATACATTAACATTACAAATAACAGTCCAATGGAGGTCTGTTACAAATGGTCCTTCTTAATTGGAGACCAACCTTGTACTAAGTTCAGAGCACCACCCAAACCTGAGATAACTCTAGAAGAGATTAAAGAAGAACCAGAGGTTATTGAAGAAGAACATAAAGTAGAAGTTGTGATATCACAAGCGACAGAGGACAAAATTGAAGCTGAAGAAAAAGGAGAAATTGAATCAACTAAGGTTTGTATTTATGTTGTGCATTAAAAAAAAGAGACTTTTCATTTTGTTTTTCCAATGCCATGATGTTGATGCAGAAATTTAAGGATAGATATTTTACGAAAGGCTATGGAGTCAATGAACATGAGACCATAACACATACATGTATGTTAACTCCAACTGCAGCACTAGAGTCTTTTTCATATTGAAGATAAAAAATTTCCTGGTATCAGTAGAGTGAGACAGTCCGTACACAGCTTTTACATGGAACTAAATAAATTTTGATAAATATCCTAAAACCTTATTTCTGTAGGTTATAACAAATTCAGGTGACCACTGTTTACAGAGTTTTTACGTCTGCAAAAACAATTCTTATTTAAGAAGATTTATACTGTCATTCCTTTACTTATAATTGTATTCTGTTCCAGAAAAGACTTGAAAATTTTTATGCAATTAAAGAAATTTAATGAGAATCAAAGCGTTCAAAAGTCCTGTATCTGTCTACACTAAACTTGCAGGCACTATTTGTTGGAGTTTGTGGGGATGGTTTTTATTTAAGAAATAGATAATTGTAAGCGGGCTCTATGCGAATAAGAATATGGTAAGACCTTATATTTGTCGATATTTTATACCAAGCAATAGGGAGGTATAAAATGAGGACAAATTGAAGGTCTTACCATGTTCTTATTTGCATAGATCCCAATTGTAATAATCTATTTCGACTCTAATATGGTGTAGAAATGTTTTGAAAATTTGAAGCGGTACTAGGAGTAGGATTTCAAATGCCATTTTGGTTTTAAAAATGAAATGAAATAGACCACGAAACAGCATAAAAAGCATATAAAAAATTACTTCTTACCATTTTTTGTATAACATAAGGCCACATTTAGGGATAGAATTAATAAAATTGTGTTTTTCTCGTTTGAACTACTGTGGATGAACTTTTATTCGTTGACATCAATTTTCATGGTTTTCATAAATTTCACTATTTCGTTGGTGCTTTAATTCGTTGTTCCAACTTCTATGCATTAAAACTCTAGGGGGAAATACATTTCGTTGGGAACTTAATTTCGTGGTTTCAGCCAACCACGAAATCCACGAAAATTGGAACCCCACGAACAATAGCACTTTCACAGTATTTACGGCTGAGATTATGACGTCCAGTTTTCGTATTGTGATGTCACCAAGGGCTCAATACTTTTTAGAACCCTGTTGTGTTCTCAAATCGTTTTAAGGACGCCATATTAGAATTGACATTTTTTCTTCCCTGAAATGCGATATTTTCTATGCACAATGTGTGTGGATTTTCTTCCTCTTATATTTTTATAATATTTTTATGTGATTTTCTGATTAATGTACTTACTTTGACCATTTTGTTTGTAGGAAGACTCTGTTACAAAAGACACAGCTGAAGAACCTGTTCAGCAAGAGGAAGATGAAATTATCAAAGATCCTGAAGTTCCAGAAGATTCAAGTGACAATAAATTGGCCCCAGAAAGTCCTAGAGGAAGTCAGCAAGGCAGTCCTAGAGAAGAGGAAGAACAATTAGAAAAGGGTCAGTTAGAGACCCAGGAAGCACCAGAGGAAGGTACAGATAAAGTTAAAGAAGACACTCAGTTGAGCTTAGCTTCACTTAGAGATATTGTCTATGAAGAGGATCCATTGAAAACAAACAGAGCTTTAAGCCAACTGTTAGAAGACACTGACTCTGCTCTTGATATTGGAATTGAAGAGGTATACTAAGATTGCAAAATTTCATGTGTGTGTGTGTTTTTTTATCGAATGGTTGATGTAAAAATCTTTTGCAAAATTGGTTATTCATTGTAACATCAAAAAGATTATCTTCCTAACAATTGTTTCTCTCAATAATGAAATTACTTCATATAATGAAATTTTCTTGGAAAATATAGTGTTGTTTACAACATTCACACTTATTATACAAATAAACCTGCCAGTAGATAACTTTTATTATTAACATCAGGTGAAATAACTATTTACATGAGGTTGAAAGACAGAATACATTCACTCTGTATGCCAAAGGAGGGATTTAGGTATCACTTGGCACAATATTGCACAAAATGCACCAATAGATCTTATTATTTTTTATAATAAATGAACTTTGCATGGAAAATAAAAATCAGTGTGCATGGTATTTTTATGTAATTCTTATTCTAAGTTTGAATGATCTTAAAAATTATTTCAAAGAAATTAACTTTGGAAAACAGATGTATGATCATGTTGTTATTTTCATCATGAAATTGAGAAGAGGAATTAAAATATTTTAAAGTGCAATCAGGTTGCTTTAATATAAATCAAACAGTGTTTAAACTACTTTGAATGTACTATTGTTTGTGTTGCTCCAATTTTCAAAATTAAGTTCCCAAATTCCCAAAGAAATGTATATTTCCTTGAAGAGTTTTAATGTATGGAATTTGCAGCCACAAATTAAAGTACAAAAGAAACAAGGATATTTATGAAAACCATGTAAATTGATGTCCATAAATAAAAGTACTTCCACAGTATTTAAATTTTATGCAGTTTCAAAGAAAATTAAAAAAGATATATTTTAATTATATATATATATATATATAATTTTAAATTTTGTTAATGTTTTTCAGGTGTTTGACATTTTGCCTTTATATGGATTCTTACAACCAGGTGACACAGAACAAGTGACCATGACCTTTTATGGACATGCTAATATTTGGGGTGAGGTCAAGGCCATTTGTGAAGTAGAAGGAGGTCCAACATATGAAATTTTACTTACTGGAGAGGCTTCTCTAGTGGATTACAAATTTGATTGCAAAGAAATTAACTTTGGAAAACAAATGTATGACCATGTTGCCTCAGCCGAAATCACTCTGATCAACACAGGAAAAGTTGGCTTTGATTTCTGTGGTATCGGTATGGACCCGGCTTTAGCCAAGAAACCAAAACCAGGATCACCAATCATGGTGCCACATAAAGTATGTCATAGTTAGATCTATTTTTATCATTTTACCACACAAAGAATATGATGGTTATATCTATTTATAAGAGTAAAATTTTGTTGAAAGCTCTCTGAAGAAATGATTTTTGCCAGTGTTTGGTTATGTAAACACCGACTTATTTTCTCACACAATTAATCTGATTTCAGTAATTAGCTGATGATTTTTATAGTTGTGCATATGATTTGTCTCTCATAAATAGTAACATAAACAGAATAGATCTGGCTAGTACACGACAGTGTGTCATACAAGTTTGGATCTCACTTCAATTTTGTAATTATGTTGCACTTTTAAAGACAAGTTTAATATTTTAAACTGGTGTGGAAATATTTACGATGTTTGTATATTACGTATATTTTGGAATCAGAGCTACCACAATTATTTTAATTTAGCTGAACGTTTTTAATGAGACTTGTTAATTAAAAGTATGTTTATTTATTTAATTAGGGCTACATTGAACCAGAAAGTGAGCAAAAGTTGGTAGTGAAGTATTTACCTGGGGCTCCAGAGGATTTCAGAAAGAGTTTTGTAATCCAAGTAGCTCATTTTGAACCAGACATTATAACAATCTGTGGTACTGGTGTTTTCCCAAGAATATCTTTAGATTTACCACGTACAGTTGATGCTGAGGGGCAATATGAACAGCTTGTTAAACATGCCAAGGACAACCTGACTAAAAGTGGAAAGATTAAACCAATAGAAAGAGCTCCAACACCTCCTCAGCCTTCATCAAACAGGATCCAGCCAGATATAATGGCACAGGTATTGTGCAATGTTTCATCATTGTAGAATGTTATTTTTCTGTAATGTGTTACTTTTGATCCTCAGTAGCTGATGATGCAGACTTTTTTAGATTAATGACCAATCAAAATAAATAAGATGCTTAATACACAGAATCGATTTTTCTTACAAAAACAATAATATTGTATATCAATTTTAATTGAAAAAACATTTTTAGATATTCTGATGAAGTTTGTCTATGATATACACCAATCCTGTTTGGTGATATGATTTTCACTGGTTTCACACAAAAACATGAATTATAAGTTTATAACAAAGTCTAAAAACAAAATGCTTAACAGAAATAATTACATATATGTACTATTTTTCAGGGAGATATCATTGCACAGCCACATGAGTTAGATGTACAGATGGAAGTAGAAAATTTAACTGTCAAAGAATTTTCCATGGAGCTAGCACAACATACATCTAGACCTGATTTATATACAGAGCCAACTCCACCTGTCAGTAATGAAAGTCGAGAAACACAACCTGATGCATCTAAACCATCAAAGAAAAAGAAAATTAAGTAAGTTACAGAGTCCACAGCATTTCATTTGTATAAAAAAGTAAAAATGAATAGGACCCTGTATAAAATATAAAATTTGTCAGTTTGTTCGCCAACTTTCAAAAGACTGTCACAGCCAATACAGGAATTTCAAGATTATTGTTGTCATTGATATGGTTCTTCAGTTTATAAAATCAAAAATCAATACATCCAGTGGAAATCACTTTATTGAACTCCAATGAGCTACGGGTGATTTATATTCAATCTACTTGCTATCAATATGTCAGGAATCTGTTTATTACAGCCTACTGGTATTGGAGGCAATCATTTTTGCCATTAATTGCACTAAAGTTCCTATCACAAAATCCAGTATTAAACACCCTCTTTGTCATTGTGGTGTATATACATGTATGTCTTTCCATATTTGATAGAACAGAAAGCCTTTCCCCCAAAAATACATCATATATTATATTAGTAATATGCATATAAATTTTACATTCCAGACCAAGATTACCAGAATATTTACTTGACTTTGGTTATGTTGTATTGGGAACTGTAAAGGACCATATTGTTAAAGCTTCCAACACAGGATGGGGTCCGGTCTCGTTCCAAGTAGAGCATGAAAATGTCCATCACGATGGCTTCCATGTAGAACTTGATAAAGTGAAAAACCTTCCTGGAGCTCCTGATCATGAGGCAGTAGATTTTAGAGTTAGCTTCGATCCAAGGGGAGCAAACTTGTCACTTGGCTCTGTAGAGACACTTGTTTATATTAATGTAAGTATATGTATTGAGTAATGAAAGGGTATAATGAAGGTAAGGTTTTGTCTTGCATGTCAGTTGTTAATTTAATTTAATGTTGTCATGTACTTTATTGTTATGTTATTGTACTTTTGACAAGAAAGAAAATTGTAAAAATATATAAAGGGATCATTTTTTGTAGGGTGTAGAAACATTTAACTGTATTGTCTGTATAATATTTTTGATATCCAAAAATATGTTAAAGGGAGAAAAGTCTTTGGTGGAGAGTTTTGGTGGTTAATATGTCAGCTTTTTTATCATGAAAGATTTGGACATCCTTGTCATGCTTATTTGTTCAGTATGTAGAAACTATTGTATTTCATAATTCAAAATGATGTTGAAGCAATACTTTTAATTTGAAAAATAACAGTATACATTTTGCCAAAATAAGAATATAATTTGTGTAATTTCAGATTTTAAATGGACCAATAATACCCATAAGACTGAAGGCTAATGTGACAATGCCAGACATGGAGATATCTGATGATACTCTAGATTTCAGTGAAGTTAACTGTGGAGAATGTAGAGTTATTACAGTGCAGTTATACAATAGTCAACATGTTAAGTGTGAATGGAATTCCAATCCAACTGAAAAAGATAGGAAGGTTTGTGCTTTAATAGAAAAAGAAACTATTTACAGATTTAGACAACTACCTCATCTGTATAATGGTTTACTTGTTATCAAATGTATAATCTAATACATATAGATTTCAAGTCTGTAACTTTCGCTGAAACTCCCAGGTATATTAATTGTACTCATTTTACTCAAAAATGTGATATTACAAAATGAAACTTTGAATGTCATAATCTTCAAACTTGATCTCTTAGTATCAAAGTGGAATTTGACTTCGCAGGGTCATGTGGCCAAACTAACATACCCTATTAGTAACTTTATAACTGTTAGTAGAAATGTACAATCATTGGTTGCCTGCACATATAGTGTAGGATGACATGTAAGGATCACTTTAGATTGGTATGATACAAATGTGCATCACTTTGTGTAACACTTTGCATAATACGGCACTTTTGAGATAGGAACTCTTGTGTAATTGAAGGCAGAAAAATGATCTCCTGAAATACCAGTAAGAAGGATAACTGGATTCCTGATCTTATTGAAATAAATATATACCATCATATAAAACAAACTGTTTGTGAAATTGAAGTGTACTAATAATTTGTCCTACCGTATATACTCGATTATAAGTCGGAAATTTGGGAGCTAAAATTCATTTCCAGAGAAGGGATCCGACTTATAAGAGTAACCAAGAACCAAGGAGGAAAGTCGAGAACGTAAAATGTCTGGTAGACACATACTATGATGACCAAATACAGTTTGCCGGTATTCAACAATCATCTGGTTCTATTGACACATTATTTATTACTTTTAATAAAAGAAATAAGCATTTTTTAGTTGTTTTCTTACTAAATTCACGATGTTTTCATTTCAGCATCATGGAGGTACTTTATGTGTATTTACGTTTCACTATTTGTGTACTAAGTTGATTTCACTAATTACCGAAAACCGACAATAACTAACACCTTTCTCCTAGGAATGTCATATCGTATCTTATGTGACATTTCCAATACTGTTTATTATTTTTTTAACTTTAATTCCATATAAAAGAAATAATTTATATTTTAATACTAATTTTAGACCAGCTGTAAAAATTTTTAATATTGGAAACACGTACTTTTGATCTCATTTCGTTGATCATATCTTTGGGTATTTGGTCGTACGATATAAGTAAACAAACTTCAGTTATTCCCCCTTAATACGATGTCTTGGCTAGAATTGTGAATAAGCTGCTTTTAGCACATGTAAAATGCTTCACACGCAGCATTTATCTCATGTAGAAGACATTCTTTTATTCCAATGTACGCCATTTAATAAATTATAGCGATTTCATGTTGAAGTTTTGGTACACAACTTGACAACGATCTCCGACCGACTTATAATCGTCATCAACACTAAATACAAAGTTTTTCTTCACGAAAAGACCTTCCGACTTATAATCGAACCGACTTATAATCGAAAATATACGGTACATATCTATTATTTGATTAAATTTTTATTGACGAAAAACAATTGACCTGAAGTGCTACAAATAGATTAAAAATAAATCACCCTTAGCTCAACACTGTTAATTGATTACTGATTCCCTCTCAAGGTATTGATGTATTGATTTTTAGCTCACCTGGCCTAAAAGGCCATGTGAGCTTTTGCCATCACTATGCGTCCGTCGTCCGTCCGTCTGTCTGTCAACAATTTCAAAAATCTTCTCCTCTGAAACCACTGGGCCAAATGTAACCAAACTTGGCCTGAATCATCACCAGAATATTGCTTTTCAAAATGGTGTTTGATTAGGCCGTAGGTCAAACAACATGGCCGCTGTTACTAAAAATAGAACATAGGGATAAATTGCAGTTTTTGGCCAATAACTCGAAAACCATTACAGATATCAAAAATCTGACGCGGACAAAAATGATCAGTATGATGAGATCTACCCACTGTGCAATTTTGAAGAAAATCTGAAAACCCATCTCGGAGTTATAGCCCTTTTTCCATTAAATTTTCAAAATTTTTGCATTTTTAATTTTTTATTTCAAAAAGTGTAACAGATAGAGGTCAAGTGTAAATTGCAAAAATGTTCAGCATATCAAGATCTACCCACCCAGAAATTTTGAAGAAAATCCTTAAACCCTTGTAGGAGTTATTGCCCTTTTTTCACCGAATTTTTTAAATTATCATATTTTTCATCAATTATTTCCAAAACTATAGAAGATGAAGGTTAAGTGTAAATTGATGAAATGTTTGCCATGCTGTGGCGACTTCAAAACTGATGATGAAAATTGTTCCTTGATCGCCATTTTCAAAATGGCTGCCCCAAAAAAGGTGGAAAAATTCAACATTGTCCGATTTCAATGAAATTTGGTTTCCAAATAGATATTGATGTTGCGACTTCAAAACCAGTGTTGAAAATTGTTCGTTGACTGCCATTTTCAAAATGGCCGCCAAAAAAGGCGGGAAAATTCAACATTGTCCAATTTCAATGAAATTTGGTTTCCAATAGATATTGAAGTTGTGACTACAAAACCGATGTTGAAAATTGTTTGTTGACCGCCATTTTCAAAATGGCTGCCAAAAAAGGCGGGAAAATTCAACAATGTCTGATTTCAATGACATTTGGTTTCCAAATAGGTCTTGATGTCGCGACTTCAAAACTGATGTTAAAAATTTTTCGTTGACAGCCATATTTAAAATGGCTACCATAAAGGCGGGAATATTCAACATTGTCCGATTTCAAAGAAATTTGATTTCCAAATAGATATTGATGTTGCAACTTCAAAACCGATGTTGAAAATTGTTTGTTGACTGCCATTTACAAAATGACGTCTCGACTTAAAAACTGGTGTCGAAAGTGGTCCTTAGCAAGAACATTTTTTATAAAAAAATCCCAACAAAGAAATATAATAAAACATGATCAGACTTTAAAAACAGTTCAAGATATTGGAGGTGTTTGACCTACGAAAGTTTGAGAAACTGATGATCAACTGTATAACTTACATTGTTACCTTGATTGTGGCAACTGAAAACCAGGTGAGCGATACAGGCTCCTGGAAGCCTCTGGTTTCTTTGTATAATAATAGATTTGTCTCCGGATTGAACACGACTTAATAGTCCAGTATTCTACTCATATGCTGTATGAGAAAGAATTGCATGTGGAAACATTATTTAGCCTACGACCATTGTTTTTGTATGACTGCAAAATAATTCTTTCTGTATGTCCACACAGTTTTCGTCATCATTGACACTTCTTTTCTGTATTATTGTTTAAGTTTCAGATAAAGTTAAGTAGGATATATAAATTTTCAAAGAAAATCTTTAGTTTAAATATTTGATTACCTTGATTACCTTTATTTTAGGCTGATAAACATGTACCAATGCATCTTAGAAGGAAAATGAGAAATGAGAAACAGAAGCCAAGACATTTTGAGATTATGCCACCTACTGGTGTGTTGATGCCAGGTCAGAGGTTAAATGTACAGGTCAAGTTTATGCCAACAGAAGAGGTACATAATATAAAAAGTTTCTGATGCTGTAAAGACAGTTGAACAAACATTTATTTTAAAAAAGTATGGACTAGGCCATTCATCTTCCTTTATATTTAGATTGTTTTTTACTCTCAATGAATTATTTACCTCAGTGATTTTTGCTTCCTTTACTCACTACAAGGAATTGGAAGCAGGAATTTTTTCACTGTTTTTGTATACTGTTACAAAAAAAAAGTGAATTCTAGACAAAGCCTTTCCTTCAGTGGTGGTAGTGGCATCAACAATTCGAAATTATGTGGAATTGTGATGGTTATGTTTGATATTGTTTGTATATTAATGTAAACATTCAAGCAACGCATCCACAAGGCAAAACATATCCCCTATTCACAGAATGCTTTTGAATTTAAAGAGCTTACAGTTATGAATTACTTTTGATTAGTTATAGTATAGATATTATTAATTTTACCTGTATTTGATGGCACAACTTTCAAAAACATGTACAAAAAATGATCAGATCAGTTTTAAATATAAAATTGAAAAGAGTATTATTGAAGAGTTTGACCAGATAAATCTTGGCAGTATATTCTGTGCAAATGTTGAGCACTTCATCCAGATATATTAAATTAAACACTTCTTAATATAAACATTAAATACATGTATTAATTTGAACACATTGTTTTTCAGAAATTTTATGAACAGAGAATTCCCATTAGAATTGCCCAAAGTAGCCAAAGAATTTTGTTGTTGTGTAGAGGTCAAGGACTAGAGCCTCGTTTAGAAATTGAGAAAAGTCTTGTTGAATTTGGACCTATTCTTCCACACAGTGTCGGAGATGAACAGGAAATTACAATCAAGAATCCATGTTCATATCCTATAGAATTTTATAACCTGGAATTTGACAACCAGTATCTAGAGGAAGAAAAGGTAAATACACCTGCTGAATCTATATATGGGTTTCTTATTTTTTTTTTGTATTTCATTTAAAAGAAACATTCATTTGGATTCTGAATACTATGGCCTTAGTTAATTATAGGGGTCCTTCTACTTTAGGATGGTAATGTATTCATTTTTACCTTGGTTGGTTTAGGTAAGGGTTACAGTTTAGGTCAGAAGTTGGTTAAGGTTAGGGATAGGATTTTGGTTAGTAGTCAGGGTTTAATTTAGAAAAGTCAGAACAACATAGCTATGTAATGAAGAAATAATTCATGGGCGCTGATGGTTTGTTGGAGATTTACATATGGATGGCCATTATTTTCGTTAATATTTTACCCAGAGCGCAGCGTAGCGGAGCGAAGGGTAAAATAAACGAAAATAATGGACACCCATATGTAAATCGACTACAAACCATCGACGAACATGAATTATTTCAATTCTTATATGATATATAATGATCTGGACAGACCTATAGTGTACACGGTAATGGCAGCCATTACAAAAGATTTACTGACGTTTTTGTGCACAAAACATAATATGACGTCATTTGTTTCGGCGTAAAGACTGTTGTGATGTCGCTCATAATGTTATTGGAGATTTTCATATGTCTGGTCGTCATGGTTGCCATTGTTCTCATATTAGAATAATGTAATAACACTTGTATTGTTGTTTTTCATCTTGAAGATTTGCTAATATAAGAAAAAGTAGAACAATGGAAATTTAGTGTAAAATTTAAATAAAGTGACAAGCTAAGGCCATTTATTGCAATGGAATGTATCAGTTCAGATATGGAAAATCCAATAGATATTATGTTTTGCCTTTTTTTTCAAAATTAAGAAATTTTAGCACACAATCTGCAAAGAAAAAAGGTTAATGTGAACAAAACAGAAATGTAATATTTTTCCTTAATTTAAGGTTTTGAGGTTAATGAAAGGATATGATGAATATAACACTATACTCCTCCCTCCACGGCATCCTGGTGACCGACTTCCTAATGAACTTCTGGATTATTTTGAAGGTAATTTAAGTAATTGTAGACTACACTATAAACAAATTATTTAAGTAAACAGAAAAGGGCTACAAAAGAAAAAATAAAAAAAGTAAATAAGTTTAGCAGAAATGGGTCAGTCAGATTTAAATTGTAAAAATTATTAGATTCTTGAATGCATAAAACCTTTTTGAAAATTTGATACATGTACATACAAAAAATTAAAATGGAATAAAATACAAACAAACTAAATGAAATATAAAGAAAATAACAAAGCAAAACAAAAAACAAAATCAACCCCCCTTTCCAAAAAACACAGAAAAGAAAAGAAAAAATATGATCAAGTAATTATTCCTAGTGTATGAGATTTGAAAGTGTATCTTTGAGTCTTATCTCACTTTGGAAATTCTATCTGTCTTACATGATGAATTTCTGTTGTAGAACAAATGAAGAAGTTAGAAGAGACAGAACGTGCCAGAAGAGAGGCAATAGAAGCTGCAGAATCTGCACGTAAAGATGCTGAAGACAGAGATGGTCAGTCTTCGTTGAAATTAATAATGGGATATTTTTTTCTTTTGCCAAAAATGTAAAAACAAACTTCCATGTTTGTAATGTCAAGTAAAGTCAAAAGGATAATTAGAAACATTATAATACATGTATTAAAGAGAAAGGGTCTTAAGAAAAAAAAAAAGAAAATAAGTTAGTGACATTCAGATAAGAGTAAAGTGTGACAGTTTGTCAAACAAGAATAGTATGAAAAGGACCTACGGTTTCAATACATACTAAAGATGTCAATTTTTACCTGAAATTCAGTCCTGCTGAAAATTTCGCCAGATCAACCAAAGATTTTCCTGATATGTCCTTCAGTCATTCAGTTTTCAATGCCTTGGATATTTGACTTTTCACACATGAAGGTAGAACTAATGGTTTTAGGACTAATTAAACTATTTGGAAATAAGTTATACACTTAAAGATGACTATGGACTAATTTAAATTATAACTTATACCATGTATAAGTGTTGTTTATACATAACCCACTATCTATCTTATTAATACTAGCCAGTGGTCGGTTATGTAATGGGTCAGTCGGCTTATCAGATGCATGGCATGGGGTTCTCATATTTCAAGATCAGATCGTAGGCAGGTCAGTTCATTCTCAGTCGTGATAGACAAAGGACGTTTATTGTTAGCTCTTCAAATTTCTTCAAATTTACATTATTTGGACGTATTTATTTCAATTTATCGCGCACATTGGTTGGATTTAAGTTTTGGATCGCTATTATTCATTTTGTTTTTCGAACATTTCGTTCACGGGACTTATTGGAGAAACTTATTTTATTTCTTGTGGAAACCACGGACTTCATAATATGTGTTGATATACTATAGTTCCACTTTAACTTTACTGGCTTCTACGTGATTTTTATGACAAAATGGCCTCTAGGGCTCCTGGTTCTGCGAGAAGAAAGAGATTCCAGCCGTACGATATATCTACATCAAATGACGGCCTTTGGGACATGGACAACCCTGTGAATTGGACAGTACCTAAATTGAGGAGTGAGTTAGAAAAACTAGGCTTAAATATTCCGAAAAGTTTGTCAAAATCCGTTCTAAAACAATTATACTTGGAGAACAAGGACAAAATTTCTAAAGGAAAG
>MJUU01060274.1:167719-183043 GCA_002080025.1 Modiolus philippinarum
TTGGTTAGTACATGTCAGTCTGCCATATGGCTTTTGACCTTGACCTTAATTTCATGGTCCAGTGACCAGGTTAAGTTTTTTTGCTTAAGTCTGTTTATCAATAACTACAAGCTATAGGTCAATGATATTTGGTAAATAGCTCGGTTTTGGTTAGTACATGTCAGTCTGCCATATTGCTTTTGACCTTGACCTTAATTTCATGGTCCAGTGACCAGGTTAAGTTTTTTTTGCTTAAGTCTGTTTATCAATAACTACAAGCTATAGGTCAATTATATTTGGTATATGGCTCGGTTTTGGTTAGTACATGTCAGTCTGCCATATGGCTTTTGACCTTGACCTCATGGTCAAGTGAACAAAGTTATGTGTTTCTGATTAGAATAGTTTCTCAATTACTGTACTTGGTACGGTAATAATGTTTGGCTTGTAAGTTGCTCTTGAGTAGTGCATGCCTGTTTTAGCGACAAGCAGGGACGGGCGAGACATCTATTAGGGTCCACTCTTGTTCTTATACTTTACACATATTGCATTATAATTCACACATATTCAAAGGTTTTATTGGAGATTCATTTCATGAACTACATTTTGCACATTAATATATGAAACTTATACTCAACAACAACATTCCCAATATTTATTGTCATGTCACTTCATAAGAGTGAACGAAGAAAATAATTTCACAGCTATTATCATTACTTATATTTTATCTTCTGCAACCTTCTATATGATAAAATTTTATTTGTATTTAGAAAGAGCAGCTAGGTTAGCTGAGGAACAAGATCGAATCCGTTTAGAAGAAATGTCGGAGGATGAATATGATGCATTAAGTGAAGAAGAAAAAGCTGCCGTGGATAAAAAGAGGCTAGAGATCAAAAAAGAAAGGATTAGGAAGTAAGAATTTATAATATAAAATAGAAAATTTTCTCTGGTATAAAAGCTACCATTACGAAGTAAATATCTTTGACTTCACAACATAGTGAAAAAAATATCACAGGTCATTCAAGGAATCCTCTTTCATTTGTAATAGTATTACATATCATTTCTCACTTAAAAACTGAATTTAGCTTTTTTCATTGAAATGATGTTAGAATTTGATAAGAAAAATGTTTTAGCTCATCTCACAAAGTTAGGGGGCTTATGTGATACCTGGAGTGTCGGCGTCCGCGTCTGCGTCCATGTCCAGATAGAAAGAATGATTAAAGTCCATTCCCGCTAACTGACATATCCCATATCAACCACAATGGTATGGATGTATTTTAGGACGACAGCTGCAATGCATGCTTTGGATGCTGTCTGTGACCTACATTCTACGCATGAGCGACTTGGTTAGGTAGAATGGTTTAAGTCGATTCCCGCTAACTGACATGACCCACATCAACCATATTGGTATGTATGATGCATTTTTGGATGCTGTCTGTGACCTACATTTTAGGCATGAGTGACTTGTTTAGGTAGAATGTGTAAAGTTCATTCCTGTTTACTGACATGCCCCACATCAACCATATTGGTATGCATGATGCATTTTTGGATGACAGCTGAAATGAATGCTTTGAATGCAGTCCATGACATTCATTTTATGCATGAATGAATCTGTTAGCAGTAATAATTATAGTCTATTCCAGTATTCCTGTTTACTGACATGCTTAATTTGTGACAATGCTATGCAATTAGGTGGGCTCAGCAGGCTGTAGCCTCTTTCTATGTTTTTGTAACTGGTTAAAACATTTTGTTAAAATGTAAAGATGCATTTTTCAGTTTATCAAGATTTCTTACATATTAACCCAATTAACCCAAGTATTCTTATGGATAAGCTTGAACAACATTTTTATGCCCCCAGATCGAGGATCGGGGGGCATATTGTTTTTGTCCTGTCTGTCTGTCTGTCTGTTTGTCCGAAACTTTAACCTTGGCTATAACTTTTGAACTATATAAGGTAGACTTTTGATACTTGGCAAGTGTATAGGTCTAGTCAAGAGGAACATAAATATGCAAAAAAAAANGGGGCATATGTAGTGTTTCACAAACACATCTTGTTGGAAATTACAAAAATGAAAACCAATAATAGTGGAAATATTGCCGGTCGATAGTTATGTCAGTAATATCTTTTTATTCCAATGTCAAGTTTTTTCTGGTTTCTATTTTTATTCATAACATAGACATGATCTAGATAATGTATTTTTTTTATTTTTTGGAAAATTATTAATTTACTTATAACATGTATTTTGTATATTTCAGGGAGAATGAAGAAAGAATGGAGAGAGAAAGAATAGAAAGAGAAAAGGAAGAGGAATTTAGAAGGCTTCAGGAAGAAGAAAAGTAGGTTTATATGAAATTGTTAAGAATTTTATTTAGTTTTATATTAAAGTTACAAATTGACAAAATTTTCATGTAAATTCAGTGAGATGTAAGATAAATTTCAGTGAAATGATAACCTAAAACCTAATTTTTGATAAAATTTTCCTGACTAAACTATAATGAACCAATGGTAATTTGTCTTCTAAAAGATATTTTTTATCAGTGTCATATAAAGAATAAAGTTTAAATAATGAGACTGTCATTATTTTCATATCCCAATACATGTTTTAATGAAACCTTAATTATAATTCCTTCAGAATGTCTAAAAGAAAAGGTAAAAGAGCACCTGCAAAGGAGGAAGCCAAACAGGACGGAAAGAAAAGTGCAGCACCAACAGGTCCTGCTGGAAAGAATAGCAGCATGGCACAGAAATCCCAGGGTAAACACGATGGAGATCATCATCCTGGGAAACAAGCATCTTCTATGGAGAGACCAGAATCTCATCAGACGGAGAAAAGTGATTCTAACATCGATGAAGGAAAGTGAGTTGACATATTTAATGAATTTTACCTGCGTATTACCTTGTATCAGATAGGGAACACTTTCACACAGGGATTTAGTCTGTTATTTAATTCAGAAAATTTTTGTAGATATCAAGTACAAAATTTTAAATCTCTTAATTTAAATTGTGAATAATGCAGAATTTTTTTAATTAGTGAAATGCTTGCAAATTACCTTCATTTGATTAAGATTTAAAGTGATTTGAAAGCAAATGCAAGTGTCAAGCCAATACCAAAACATTCCAAAACATTCAGAAATCATGGCAATAGTGAGGGAGCAACAACAAAAACATATAGAACAAAACAAATAAATCTATTTGAATACAACTACCACATTAAATCAAGCATTGACTTATTGTCAATCTTATAAGGTGCATCTGGATGGAAGGGTGATCTGCTGAATGCATACCATTGGTCATACTGCCTATGAAAAGTACTATGTTAATTAAAATTCTGTAGGACTGTTCAATTTAAACACAGGAACTCATTTCAAGTTATACATGTATATTGTTGATTGATAAAAGTCCTTTTAATCAAAATGGCTTCAGTGGCTAAAACACTTACAAAAAGGCTTACCCTGTGTGTCACATATGTTTTAATGGACAGGGATGTGATACTTTTGCGAAATTGCACAGGTCATATCCTTCCTGTCTCCTTTATTACTCTGCTTTACCTAATATCCTGTAATTTACACAGGTCAATGAGTGTATGAATCACATTCCTGATTGGAGCAGCCATAAGTGGGGCATAGGACATTTGCGCTTTATTTACCTGTGAATCGAGTGGACATTTGCACGTCAAAAATTTTGACATTTGCACTTTAATTTTTTTTCATACCTGTATAATGTATTAAATTAAACATCCATTTGTGCTTTTTATTTTTTTCACTTGTGTTTACTTATCTTCAAATAGTAAGTAAAGAGAGTTAATCCAACCTAGCTATAAGGAACAATTTTATGCAACTGGTCAATCAATTTTTATGTATTTGAATGTTATTACTTTCAAAAGTGCATCACAGAATTAAGTAAACCTCAATTTATTTTTGCACTTGGATAAAAATATTCAGTTGGAGTAGACAGTGACCTTTGATGACAGTGCTTGTGGCCAATACCTGTAACTTTTATTTAAGGAGTATATTAAGCGTATGTAGTTCAAGTTTTAAAATTAAGCACAAATGTCCTTTGAAAAAGCACAAAAGTCCTTTCTAAAAAAGGCACAAATGTCCATTTTAAAAAGCGCAAATGTCCTTTTAAAAAAGTCCAAATGTCCTATCAAAAAGCGCAAATGTCTCTCACGGCATAAGTGGCAGTCAGTATGTGTTGTTATGAATCGTTCAAAAATTCAATGTTGTTGCTGTAGTTGTAAATTGCTACAAGTATAATTAAACCATGCATCATTTACAAAAAGAACCAATTTATATCACAGGAAAGGTAAAAAGAAGGATGGAAAGAAAGATGGAAAAGAAAAAGGAGACAAAGAGAAGCCAGATGTATCAACAGAAGAACCTCCAAAAGAACAACCCAAAGAAAGTGACATACTACTCATGCAAAGGTTAATTTAATTTTACAACTTTAACCTACATTTTCATGATGAAAGTTAGATCTGAGTATTATAAAAAAAGAAAAAAATAACATTGCTAAATAATTCTAAATATAAATAAGAAAAGTAAACATATGTTCTTATAACGTGACTGTTTGTACAATGTACAATTTAGGTAAATGTCAGTTTCTTGATTAATAATAATGAGGAACTGCTTGAAAAAAAATAAGCATTCAATTTTATTAACAAATTTCAGTGAGTTTGAATTTCAATGTATGTTATTTCAACTTTTATATACAAATGTAAAAATGATTAATATATGCCTGAGATGTTAATTAAATCCTTGTTACCATTATAAATTTGCACTTCAGTTTACTAATTTTATTTTTTTTAAATAACTACCAGATTCCGAACATTTGAGCATGCTCAAAAGGACATAAATGAAATGATTGAGTACTGGGACAGGACGACACTTTCTTTAAGAAGACCTCCAACACCATCAGAAAAATCAGAAGAAGATCAACAACACCATCCACAATCTGGGAAGTCTAAAGGAAAGAAAGGTAATGAAAACAAACATGATATTTACAATTTTCTTAGGTGTTTAGCTGCAGTGTTTTATTTATAGATTCTTCCTCAGTTGTGATTGGTTTTAAAATATTTCTTACACGAGATTGAAAAAATTTTATTCAAAATTGTAAGCTTTTATAGCAAGCATGTTAAAATTGAAATTTTATTATTAAAATGGAAAAAAAAATTAAATCTTGACTTAGTTGAAGGACTATATATATAATTTCTCCTGTGAAATTTGTGCAAAATACAGAAAAATATGAACTGGTGGACCAATGATTAAAAAAATGTGTGTTTATGTGAATCACTGCTAGGAATGGAAGAAATATATATTTATTGTACTTCTTTATAAATGTCCCAACAGAAATTCTCATGTCAAGGTTTTGTGCCACCAAAAACTGAACTTGACACTGATATACATGTAGCAGTATGTTTATCAAGGTCATCTGTTTTGAACCATATATAACAGAAACTATTCTCAACTTATCCACAGTAGTTACTGCCAGTTTGAAAGGCTAAGAAATACATTTATTTTGACTAAGAGATTAAAAGTAGACTAAGATTTTTTCAATTTTTGTTAAAAACTGATATTGTAAAATACTTTTTGTGCAACGAAACCTTATGTATTCTGTCTTATAGTAGAAATTTTGCTATACCCTTTACAGAGCAAAAACAATGAATTATACACATAGACATTGTGTAAACTGTGATATTTGTATACATGTATTCTCTGTATAATTGTCAATAAAGATTACTGCTAAATCTTTCATACTACCGTATTTATTTTATAGGAGAAAAGCATGACAAAGAAAAGGAAAAGGCAGAGAAAGAGAGACAAAAACAGTTACAGAAGGAAAATGAAGAAAAAGCAGCAAAAGAGGTATGTTATAATGTTTAAATTTGTAAAATTTTTGCATTTAAAAAATCAAATAGTTTTAGAAAAATTTAAGATGATTTTCAAAATATTTTTCCATCTGTCCACAGATTTGAAAGGAATGATAAATTAAAGCAAGTTCATATAACTATTTTACATCAGTGGACATAGTGAAAATGTTTCAGATTTTTTACAGCAAACTTCTATCAATGGAAAGGGAAGAATGTAATAGCTGAATAGATAGATTTTATCAAGTTTAAAAACATAATTGTATTTAATGATGTTTTTATTCCCTCAGGCTGCTGCAGCTCAAGCTGAAGGTCAGGAAGGAGATGTAGCTGTTGAAGAGAAGGAGGATGATGGTATAGGTCTTCCTCATATTGTCGTCGATTGTTCAGATAAATCTACTCCAGTACATGAGAAAGTTGTTGGATGTGGTAAATTCCCAACAATGGAACAGGTACGATTTACAGAAAAATGTATACAAACATTTGTGGGATACCAATTCTCGTGTATTTTGTGGTTGACTGAAATTATGAAATGTTATACCCAACTAAATTACAGTTTCCTTCGAATTGTGAAAATTTTATACCCATGTTCCTCCTAATTCTGAATAGAATTTGCTTCAAAATGATGAAAAATTGTCAATTTGTGTTTGAGGAAAAATACTTCTACAAAACTCGGAATTTATGTGATGGCCAGTATTTTTTTATGGAGTTGTCAAGAACAAATAGTAAAATATGATATCTTTATTGAAATAATTATTGTGATAGAATTATATAATATTTATATCTTCTTTTTAAAGAATAAAGATTTTTTTTTTTTAAAATTAAATAGGTATTAGATGGACTTGGTATGGGACCAAAAGGACCACCTGTACCACCACCAGCTAGTTTCAGTGTGATTCCTTATCCAGTTAAAAGGAAAGCCCCTCCTGTTAGTGAATTTGGTGGCAGATATATATTTATTGCTTCATCTCCAGATGATCCGTAAGTATCGGTGTTAATTTTAAAGAGTAATTCTTTTTAATATCCATTGGCTTTGTGAGAAGAAAAATGTGTATTTTCAATTTAGCCTGTAATTTGTACATTTAATAATTTTCTCTCAATACTAACCAGTGTGAATAATGATAATAAAAAAATATATTATTGATAAATTGAGAAATGAATACCAAAGGAAAAAGAGAGAGAAGGAGGGAAATTGTTATATCAAAAATCCAAAAACGTGACAATTGAGATGTAACACAAATGGAGACAGCATGTAAAAGACAAAACAAATCAACAAAAATAAAAAAGAATGCACATAATTAAAGCCCTTTTACTGTGACCCCCTCATTGACTGGTAACATCAGATGATCTGAAAGTTTATTGTGTATTTTTAATATCTAATACATATCTAATAGATTGCACCTATTTAAACAGTTTTTGTTAATGTCTGCTTCTAAAGGCTGTTCCAAAAAATGGACTTGGGTATCTTTGAAGGCACTTTTCATTAACCCCTACCGCCCATAGAGTTCCTTTCAATATGTACAATACAAAAAGATGATGAAAACACAACCACCCACAGCAATGTATATAAAGTGCCTTCAAAGGGTCCCACACCAACTTTTTGGACCAGCCCTAAGTATTGCAACTCATTTAATCTTTTTAGAAATATTGGTGTAGCAGATATAAGTGGCACTGAACCTGAAGAAGAAAAATCTGTCACTCCAGACAAAGGTAAAGAAGACCACACCACACCCACTAAAGGCAAAGCCTCAAAGGAAAAGTCTAAAGACTTAAAACAGGGAGAAAGGAAAAAGAGTGCAGAGAGAAAACAAACATCAAAAACAGAAAGGAGACGTCCCTCTATCAATGTACAATCGCCTCCACCAGGGGCAGTAACTCCTGTTTCAGATGGTGACAATATTAGGTATGATACATAATTCTTGCTTTCTTTCTGTGGTTTTGTGTTTTCCAGATAAACAGACATCTTTGGTATATATCTGTGTATGTTTGTATTACTTATAAATAAAAAATAATATATAATTAATCAAAGGTTTGGAAAAAGTTTTTTTCTTCATGTAATAACATGAATTGACATTTTTATGGCAAAAAGGTGAATTTTATTGCAATTCTTAGAAATATTATTTTTAATATTATATACTGTATACATTAACTTAAATGCACCAAATTTTATATATATTACTTTTTGTATTATGAAAAAAATTATTATTATTACTCAGAAATACACTTGCAATATATTTACATAATAAATGTAATTCACATATATAACAGAAATAATACTCATTTATTTCTAAGTAGTAAATTTTCATTTTATGATCATATAAATTTCATTGAGGTTCTTGGTTGAAAATATATCTGTTTGTAAAAAAACAAAAACAAAAATATTCAAGAACAATGATTTTTTTCAATGAAAAGAGGAGTTAACTTTGATCAAGTGCTTCTTGCGTTACTGAGAATGACCTTGCACTTAACTGACATAATCATTCCATTTTGCCATTTCTTATCTTTACTTTCAAATTAAAATATGCACCCTTCAGACTACTGTTGAATGCATGATGACTTAGTATTTCTTTATCTAATTTCTTACTGTGCCTAGTATACTACCTCTCTGAATTTTGCTGTGCCTAGTACACTACTATTGTGATTTGTTTCTATTTTTTTGTGATTTATGTTTCTCTGTAAAGATGTTCCCAAAACATTTGAAAATAAATACATGTATTACTAATAAATGCTTAATTTAAAAGAGGATTGCTAACAGTCTAAAGGCCATGTGTACCTCTTCCCATTTTAACATAAAACCTATATTGAGAAAAAAAGAAGGGTTAATGATCAATACTGGAAATTTTGAAATAATTATGGCCCTTGGATCATATACATCTAATAGATCAATTCTTCATTGAACTTTCATATATTCCTCTAGTAACACCTATGCCAACTCATTACAAAGTCCTGTGTTTTGTTTGTTAATCAAATAATCAAAGTCCCATATAATACTATTGTGTCCCAATTTGTCATCATTGGAGAATCAATGTAAACCCCTACAGGTTTTACGAATTGGTATATAATAGTGTATTCTATGAAACTGTGATTGCTTCATTAACAGACAAAATACATCAGTTTGGAAGGCGTTTGAACACCTATTGCTAGAGGAATATTGGTATATTCATTCATCATTTGCAATGATAATGAGTCAATGGTTCGGGAAATACATCAAAATTGCATATTGCAGTAGAGCTAAAAACAAAAAAAAAAATTCAAAGAAGTATACATGTATTGAGTTTTCAGAAGAGAAAAAGTATTTTGTCCAAATTTTGTACTGTTCATCTTTTATATGCCCTCCTTAATTATGTTTTTTTTTGAGTAATGTTTGGTGATTTGGTAGTAGAAAAATATTTTCTTTGAAGGAATAAAATTTAGTGCAAACAAATTAGGGTGTATGAAAACTAATTTAATTCTCTTTCTAAACAAAGCAAGGCTCATTTGTGTATGTCATTAACTGCATGGTCACTTTACTAACTTAATATCCTCTAACATTGTATTAACACATTAGTTAGCTTGCATGTGTCTCTCCTTACAGTATGTCTGGGGATGGGATGGCTGTCGGAGAAGCCAAAACACCAAAGTAAGTAACAATCTGGTATACATAAACATCACGACCTTTCTTGCCACTCAGATTTTATTCTCTCAAAAATTTGTTCAAGTGAAATTTTTAGTGATATGATATAATTTTACAATAGAATTCAATTTTGATTGATAATTAAGTAACATACAATATTTTCTGTGATTTTTGATAGCAGTTTATTAGCTAACTATGTGAATGTTGTTAAAAGACAGAGACAGATTTCTGATTTTTGATAGTTGAGCAAAAAAAAACTGCGTCTTTTTGTTTACACAGAAAAATTTTCTCTTAATATTCATGGAATACAAAGTTAATGAAGTCTGGGTGAAAGGAATTTTTATTTTGATGATTGTTTTCATTCATCAATTATTTGAACATTTCATTTTGCTCACATTTTCATGATCACTGTTTAACAAAAGGGCATTTTTTTAACTTTTGTTCATAGTTAAGTAACCCCCCAAAAAGTTCACCTGCGTTTAAAAAAAGGTAAAATTTAAAGAATTAAGGTATTGTACTTT
Organism: Modiolus philippinarum; assembly: GCA_002080025.1. NCBI lineage: Eukaryota > Metazoa > Mollusca > Bivalvia > Mytilida > Modiolidae > Modiolus > Modiolus philippinarum. The sequence goes on from MJUU01060274.1 coordinate 177,697, forward strand.
AGGCAGAGTTACGTTCAATGTCATTTTCTTTGTCATCTGTTCAGTAACTTTGGTATTTAGTCATTTCTTAGAATTTAATTTTGCATACCTAAATTAAAAAAGGAAGTTGCAATTATTGAAAATAAAACAATGCTGAGAAAGATAAAAAAATTTTATCAATAACACAACATAACCCATTTCTTTGTTTCCATTTTAATGTTTTATTTCTTTTTATAATCATCTTGGTATTTAATCTTTCTAGATTAGCGGACATTTCAGCTATATCAGTATCTCAATAGAATAATAAATCAGTCTGTTCAATTGAAAATTCTATAATAGCTCTAAGTTTTCCTATAAAAATGTGGTTAGATACTTTGTAGAAACTTTTTTCCTTTTGTATTCTTTAATATCTACCAACACTATTATTTTGGAATGGGAATCCTTTACCTTCATCATATAATCCTAAAACAAAGGATTTATTTGATCGGGAAATAATTTCTGTTGACATGGTGTGCATTTTTGCTTTTTAAATCCTTGTCAATGCCTCATGCACATAGATTTTAACAATAAAATACTGTGTGACGTGTGAAAAAGCAGTGCACGGCTTGCTGTGGTTATTCTCACAAAAAGACAGATCAAAATATATATGACAAATTAAGTTGAACTTTAGCGTCTGTATGTTTATGTATACCGCTAAAAGTTGGTAAGAATCTAAATATTTATATTTACCATTATTGAAGTTGTTTTTCCATATTTAACTTTACTTTTGTATAATCTAACATTTGTGTATTAATAGTAATTATTTAATATGTAGAAGTATGTACCAGTATTGTAATACTGATATAATGTAAGAATTGATTATAAATATACGGTCAAGTTAGAAAATTCTTCTCCATGTAAAAGGTTTCTGAATTATCTGAATCAAAGCTTAGCTAGATTTACATTTAATTTACATTTTGACAAAGAGTTTTTAAAATTCTGTTATAGTTACAAGTAAGGCTTTACATTGCAGCCTGTTTATTATCAAAACAATTTTTTGGTATGGCTATACCTTCAGTTTTTCGCAATGAACAGTTTCAGTATTATATGATTGTAAATGATTGGTATATTTTTTTCTTTTGTAGATTGTCGATATTTAGATGGATTGTACCAGCAAATGGTGAAGTTGTTATACGTTTGAGATTTCAGTCTGAAGAATTGGGACAATTTGATCAGACACTTAACTTTGAAATTGTTGGCACTCGTCGTAGATATCAGCTGTTTTGTAGAGGAGTTTGTGCATTCCCATCAATCAGTAGAGAACCCAGGTAACTTTTCTGTTTGACATTTATTTCAAAGCAAAAATTTAAAATGCCATTAAAGTTTGGTCTGACATCGTTAGAAAGAAATTAAATTTTAGGATATATAAACCCTTGGTATGGCTTTTGTTTAAAGACTGCAGCAATTCTTAGAAATTTATGCAAATTATTTGCACATGTGTGGACTGCTTCTGAGGTTGATGTATGTTGACTATAGAGTAGTAGTGGAGCAGAGCAAGAATATTCAATAATCAAGTTTTAATGTGACAATTTTAGTTCTCTACCGGCATTTCCTTGAAGGGAACTATAGGTTTGCACAACCAATCCATCAATCTGTCAGTCACACAAGATTTTCTGTTTATTTGAGCCCACTAGCGTGAATTACAAATCAAGTTTGAGTTGTTGGGAAATCATTGGTATTTAACATAAAAAATTCTGTGAATAGTAGTTTCCAGACTTTATTACCATGGACTAATTGGTATTGACCTTATATTTGGTATGTGAGCCTACCACAATGAGTTTCTCAGGATACTTTGTATCTGACTGACCTTAATTTTTTGCTTGATTAACTGTAGCATAATCAGTTCAAAAATTGTAATACTGGCAGTGACAAAGATATTTTTTAAAAGTTTATTGTACATGTATTTGTAAACAAACTATGCTTTATGTTTATCATGTGCTGTTTTTCACATAAGATATTTCTATGTTGACACTTGTTTATTGAAGTAGATTTCCTATCAAAGATATTTTTTTTTACAGAATTGTATTCCCAAGCCGCAAGAAAACAAGGAAATCCATGGAAATAGTTCATAAGAAATACATTCTAGCTACAGAGTTTTTTGAATTTGGACCATTACTTAATTCCAGACCAAGAACAGGGTAAGTGGAATCAAGTAATGTGATCAGTATTTGTGCCTACACAAATCAGAAGTTCCAGATTGACAGGTTAAATTATATGATTCTAATTTACCCGTGATCTTCATTGCTAGGGTCTTTATGAGGATTTGCTAACACTGTTTATTCATCGTCTATTCGTCATAAACTTATTCAAACATCAATATTTTTTAACACTGTGCCAATCTGAACTAAACTTTGTAACAGTGGCCCTTGGACAGTGCCTTTTCTAATTTATGTCTTGCAAGTTAGTGGGTATATAAATTTTTTCTACCTTAGTAGAAGACAGATACTACAAAAATTCTTGATAATAAAAAAAAATTAATCCTACCTATCAAGAATTTTTGAACAAAAATATTTGTCCTAGGAGTTTAAGAAATTTTCCTCAGTGGCCATTTATGGATACACCTTTAAGCATAAAGTGTAGAATTAGTATTTTTAGTATCATAACGGCCACACCATATGAATTGAGCATAAATGTAACTTTTTATATTTTATTTAGGTACAAAGAAGGCAAACATCCTGCCTACATGGAGCAATTAAATATTACAAATACATCGCCGCTGGAAGCTGACATTAGCTTCTGTTTCTTTAAAGACAGTAAGAGTGAAACCTTCATTCTTGAACCTCCAACTATGGTGCTAAAACCTGGAGAGACAGAAAAGTTGACAATATGGGCTTATCCATGTAAAGTTGGAAGAATTGAAGATTCAATTGTTTGTTGTATACGTGAGAACCCAGAGCCTGTGGTATTTAAAATTGCATGTGATTCCTTCAATCCAGAGCTTGACCTAAACACAAAAGATTTCAGATTTGAATCAGTAAGACTTTACAGGTTAGTAGTTATTGTAACATGGTACACAGCATGTGTGAAATCTGTTAATGACAATTCAGAGTCAGTTGTATCTTGGGCAAATGCACAGTTCTGTGAATAGTCATCTCTTTTGTTAGAATTTTGTATTTTCCAAATGAGAAAAATTTATCTAAATTTCTAGCTATTGCAAAAAAGTGGTGTACCAATCTATAACAGCATGTTTCCCCAAGACATGCATACCAACTCGCCATTTTATTGTCCCTTGTCTATGACCTCCCCAGGCCATTACAGATTGATATACAATAGTATTGTTAGACAATTCAAAAGAACCACCATTGTTTAGATTAGTTAACAATAGCAAGTCTCCAGAACTTTTTTACAATATATGTTGTTCTGAAGGTAAAGGTATAGCTCAGTTTTATCACACATATTGAATAATGAAATTGCTAGATTGGTTGCACAATAGGAATAGATAGACCGTAAAGGTCATAGACAAGGGACAATAATTTTTTTTTCACAGATGTCCTTGATGACTTATCATGGGAAATGATGATATGCAGATGAACTGGGCAGACATGTGCTTTGTAAATTTCTAAATTTAACTTGTCACCAAGTCTTTAATTCTATACCAATCTGTAGTCTTTTTTACCCTTAAAGAACTATTAAACAAAAAGATTTCTTTTAGATACTGGTAAATTTTTCACACCTTTGACTTTAATTGAACTACTCTACAGAGGTGGGAATTATACAGTGGGTCTCGATGGGGTATTAGCGGGAAGCGGGATTGACCTATTTAAGCAAGCGGGAAACAGGATCGTGGGAAAAAAGTGCACGTGAAAACGGGAAAGGATGTCCAGCATGAAGCATGGAACTGACAAAAATTAAGCCCCTGAAACAGGAAAAAGGGGCCTCTTGAAGAGTCTTTGAAAAATATTTTTCAGTCGTGAAACAGGAAAGTGTAGAAAAAATTACTGGGATTTCGGGGAAGGTATCCCCCATCGAGACCCCCTATACAGATACGTCAGGGATGCTTTGGATACACTGAGTAATAATACTACTTATTTTTAAATCATACAAGACAAACTGAGATTTTATTCACAAAATAATTGCCCCTGTAGAAAAAATTTAACGCCTCTTGTGTATTTAATAGAATGGATATGGTATATGTAAAATATAAAATTGTTATTTCAGAAAAGAAATTAGAACTATTCACATGAGAAACAATACACAGTTACCAGTTGTATGGAAAGTTACTGGTATAGAACAGTTAGGAGATGATTTTACGTTATCTGCTGATCATGGTGTTATAGATCCACTACAGGAATACCCACTACATGCTTACTTCAGAGCCATGAAACCATTAAATACAACACAACAAAAGAAAATTAGATTGGAAGTAAGTGATTATAATTTCTGAAGTCTATGTTAACAGTGGTTGTTATGCTCCATTTCTAATATTTAAGATGTCCTTTATCTGCATTTAAATAGTGATCAATTAACTTTTAAATGATTCTCCAGTAGTTGTAGTATTAATGCAAAGTATGCAAGTAGTTTTTAATACTGAAAAGGTGAAGTTTAGGGCAGTAGGTACTGCCCATTGTAATAAAATTACAGATAGATTTGATATCCGGAATTAATGCAAAGTACGCAAGTGAAGTAGTTTTTAATACCAAAAAGGTGAAGTTGAGGGTATGTAGGTATCGCCCAATGTAATGAAATTACAGATAGATTTGATATCCGGAATTAAAAGTCCATGGTCGAGGGATCATAAACAGTTAAGATCCATTACAGAAACATCATTTAATATGCACTATCAGCCAAGTTGGAGTCTATGAGATCATTATTATAGTCTAAACAATAGATGTGATCCCGATAAAGAAAAATTATTACTGTAATAAAATACAGTTACACACATGTATAATGATTTTTTACAAAATCGCATATATTGCTTGACTATAATTATGATCTGGTAAATTTGTACTTGGTTGATAGTGATATGCATTAATTCCATTATACAGGCTATTACATTAACAACACAGCCACACATCTCAAACTTAGAATAAAAATGATAACATGACTGCATAAACAATGGTATACATGTAAATAGGGGAACTAAGCAACGTCAAAATGCATTAAAAGGGTAAATCAAATGTACTTCTTTCTATATTCCAAATTTGCGACACCCATCCATCTGTATGTCTGTCTGTAGAACAGCAGACTTTATTAACTACAATGTCTAATCTCACAACAAAAACACAAACAAGAGACAAAAGTAAACAACACAAGGAATTCATGACAGCCAGGTCAATTGTTCCTCTGAAATGAATCCATACATTTTTGGGCCCAATAAAACTAGTTTAAC